>PVKA01018249.1:0-44229 GCA_004027165.1 Ctenomys sociabilis
TTTTTTTTTTTTTTTTTTTTTAGTCTTTTTGAGACAGTCTTACTATGCAGTTCAGGCTGGCCTTAAGCTCACTTTATAGCTCAGGCTGGTCTCGAACTCACAACAATCCTCCTGCCTCAGCCTCCCAAGTGCTGGGATTACAGGCCTGCGCCATCACACATGGCTAAAGATAAAGTTTTAAGGAGATATTATATTCATTGTTGTCATTTTTTATAACCAGTGTCCATTTATCTTTGTGGAATGACTGCATCATTAATTTCTGTGATTTTGAAGTGTGTAGCTGTTAATACAAATGCATTAGTTTGGAATATTTTTGTGCTGTGAAACTATATTCTTTGTGGAAAAAAAGTAAGGAGGGCCTGGGGAGATGGCTCAGTAGAATAAGTGCTTGCCTGGCAAGCACAATTGCCTGACTTCAGTGCCCAGTTTTGCCCCCCCCAAAAAAAAGTAGGAAAAAAATAAGGAAAACATTACTCAGAGATAATAATCACTTATTAATATTGCTTGTTTTTTTTCATCTGTACTCTTACACAACTGAGAAATAGCCATTAGAGAATGTTATCATGTGGATATATTTTCAATATTCTTGGCCTTATACAAGATAAAATCTAAATGGGTAGCTAAAGCTAATTTGCCAACAATTGTAGCAAAAACAGGATTATTGAAATTAAAAACTTGGAGATGTTTTCCATAAACAAGAGAAAAAAATTTACTCCTGAAGGTACAAAGTTACATGGATGTATGTATTTTTTGAGATGGAGTCTCATTGTGTAGTTGAGACTGGCCTTGAGCTTACTATGTAGCAGGCTGGCCTTGATTTCACAGTGATTCTCCTGCCTCTGCCTCCTGAGTGCTGGAACTGTAAGCATGTTCCACTAATTTTAACACATTGCCTTTGACTTCTAGAAAGATCTATCTTTTAACTTCCATATATACCCATTTAAATATTATTTTGTTAGTTTAATATTCAATCCTTTACTATTTTCTTTTTATCTATCTAGTAAATTCATTCTTTTCATAATCTGTGCTCTGGTTCAGTGCACAGTGATGGGGCATCTTTTGATAAACATGCTGTGTCATAACCGAGGCCCATGGCTTTTGCTCATTGTTTAGCAGCTATGCTGAAGTCTTGTCAGAAGCCCAATGGCCAAATGAAATGCCTAGGTTTCCCTGCACTGTCTGATTTGCAGCTGACAAGAGATTTCTTCCTGCCTTTTACTTTTAGAATTGATTAAAAGCAGTTCAAGTTATGATGTTTTAATAATCTTTATTGTTCTAGTCCTTCAAGATCTCCTTTGGTTTTAATAACCTGATAAGTTATTGCCTGCTTTCATGTCCAAGACCTACTTGAGGCCTTAAAAGGACTGTATAAATGTTGTCTGGCTGCAACTGTACTTGACCTGTTTCCTCTTGGCACTTAAATTGTCACTTCCCTGGCTCCTGTACTACATCCTCATGATAAATGGGAAGAGGCCTGACACTCCATCATGTGTTTGGAGGAGTGGAAAATTGTGGCCATGAAGATCCCCTCCCTCCCTCCCCTTCTCTCTCTCTTCATTTGTCTTTTTTAGACAGGATCTTGCTATGCATCTCAGGCTGGCCTTGAGCTCATGTTGTAGTCCAGTCTGGTCTTGAGCTTGTGATGATCCTCCTGCCTCAGCATCCCAGGTGCTATTTTTGTCTTCTTTAATATCTGAAATTTCTGTCAATGGTAGTTACTCCTGTTTGCTGAAATAATTGTTATTTCTCAAAATAAAAAGATGAGATTGATTCTGGATATGATGATCCATAATCTTGAGCAGATTGTTTTTATGAAGATTAGAAATCATGCCAGTGTTCTTGAAAAAATACTAACTTAAGACTATTCATTGTTGAATAGAAAATATTAACAAGTGACTTAGAGGCTGTTATAGTTACTTTTCTTGTTGGTGAAACAAAATCTCTGACATCCAAAATTAAAGGGGGTAAGGTGTATTGTCGCTCGCAGTTTGTAGAGCCTTCAGTGGCTGGTTACATGGCAGAGTGGCATTGCAGAGGAGAAATACTTCATAGCGTGCAGAGAGAAGCAAAGCAAGAAAGTAGGGAAGAAACAACAGCAAGTGACAAGAGCAGCCTTCTTTCTGTCCCTTATATTCTACCTAATATAACCATCTATTGTTCTTAAGGTGGTTTGTGTCTAGTTGCACCCCCCCTCCCCCAAGCCTCCTGCAGTAGTGGGGCAGCTTCTAGAGTTTGTGCTTAATTCGTGATCCAGTGGGATTTTGGGTTTGAACGCTACCCATATCTGCTCCCCCTGGAGCAGATAGCCTGAATGCAATATGAGGAAAGGAGAGAGGCCTGCTCTCTGCTGCTGCTCCCACTGCTCCTGCCTTTTTGCTCTTGCTGTTTTCTGCCACCATGAACTGCTGTCCTTTGTCTTGTGCCACTGTGCTTTGGAGCTAGCCAAGTATGAACTGAAATCTTCATATACTGTGAGCTAAGTAAACCTTTCCTTCTTTCATTTTGGGTGTTAGGTGTTTTGTCCCAACAATGAGAGAAAAGTAACTAAGACAGGTGGGTAGCACTCACACCCAGTTTGGGGCGCCCTCAATCCTAGCAGTGCACCTTGAATCAGTCTCAGCATCACATCCTGTAGATGCAGCCACCTCCGCAAAGCTCTACCAGTGACTTCCCGAGGCTTCTCTGGGCACATCTGGATGCAAGCCACACAGAGGTCATTTGCTGTGTACACTTGTTTTATAACAGATTTTATACTTCTATTTTACACTTCTATTCCACACTGTCATACTCTCTGTAACTTGTTTTTCTTACTAATAATAATTCTGAGCATCTACAATAAGGAGTATATCAACATTTTTGTGTGCATCATCAGCACTTAAATGGTTTAAGTCATCATCAAGTTTCATATGATATCCTATATAGCATGTTTTCTTAATTTTTGAATGCCTATTCACAATAAAGGAATCTACCATTGTCCTCTTATGATTACAGTTGTACTATAATTTTCCTAATTCTATTCTGTTGGAAGCTAGAGTTTTTTGTTTTGTTTTTGCTGTTGTAAGTAACATTTTAGAATAAAATCTTAGAACTCTCTGTGTTAAATATACCTTTAAAGAGTTTTAGGGGCCAGGGAGATAGCTCAGTAGAATAAGCACTTCCCTGGCAAGCACAAGGGCCTGAGTTCAATCCTTGGTTCTGCAAAAAAACAAAAGGAAGAAAAAGTAAAAAAGTTTTGATATAGGTATTGTTTTTTTTTTGCGGAACCGGGGACTTGAACTCAGGCCCTTGCACTTGCCAGGGAAGCACTTATTCCATCTCCCTGGCCCCTTGATATAGGTATTGTCAAATTGTTATTCAGGAACTGTACTATGCTCTATTATTATATGTTGTCACCATCAGTGAGGAAACGTAATTATTTGCCTATCAGATAATCCTCCTTCCCAACTGTGTTTGATGTCTACTACGATTTTAAGCCCAATCCATATCTCCAGAATTTTGTCTTTATACTTCAGCTTATACTTTTTTTTCTCTTCACCATCCTTTTTCACTTTTTTTTTGGCGTAACTGGGGATTGAACTCAGGCCCTTGTGCTTGCCAGGGAAGTGCTTATTCCAAGGTCTTGTCTTTTTGGAATTACTTTTTCCTCCTTTTTCTGGACAATTCTACTTGTCCTTTAAAATTACAAGGCTATGAGGTTTGTATATTTTATTTCTGTGACCATTACTTGATCAAGGACTTTTCTTTTCTTTTTTTTTTTTTTTGAGACAGGGTGTCACTATGCAGTTCAGGCTGGCCTTAAGCTCACTTTGTAACTCAGGCTGGTCTCGAACTCACAACAATCCTCCTGCCTCAGCCTCCCAAGTGCTGGGATTACAGGCCCGCTCTAAGGACATTTCTTATTTATTTACTTATTTAGTATTTCTTAGTAAGGGTCTACAGGGTCTCACTATATATATCAGACTCCTAGGAATCCTCCTGTTCTTAGCCTCCCAAAAGTGCTGGGATTACAGAGGCATGCCACCACACCCAGTGTATATCACTGTCTCAGCAAACCCTGGGTACAGGGCCTTTAAAGCCTGTTGGGAACAAACCCTGGTCCCTGAGTCTGCCAGAGCAGGCACCTTAATCCACTGAGCTATCTAGCTGGCCCTAAGGGTGTTCTTTTCATAGGAAGTTTATATTTGAAATTATAAGAAAATTGTAACCTGGGACATAATATTATCCTGTCCCAAGCTTGCCTTTTGTCTCAAATCAGGGAGAAATTTACTAAGTACTAGTTGAAATTTGACGGCTGGAGAGCACTGCAGCCGGGGTTTGATCCCTGGTGTGCTGTGCCAGCCTGGCCTGTGGGCCATGCTGAGATGGTGATTGAGACCAGGCGTGGTAGGTGCCTGTAATCTCAGCATTTGGGAGACTGAAAGCAGGAGAATCAGTAAGAGTCTGATCTAGGTAATGAAACCCTGTAGACCTTGTCCTAAATAGAGGGAAAAAACAAAACAAATAAACAAACAAAAAAATCTGAAACTTCTGAACCCTCTGGGCCCTGTGTTACAATTTTTTACATTCTGTCTTTTAAGGTTAATTTTTATTCTGGTGAATTTCTCCAGGGGCAACATGAGAGTGGTAGAGGAGGGACGGAATGTGATTTGATGGTCATTCCTGGTGTCAGGTGGATTGCCATGGAGTCCTGGAAATGGGGAGGGGTACTTAACAGGAAGGGTGTATTGAAGTATTTTGAATTACTAAGCCAAGTAGAAGCCCTGGAAACCCCGAAGAATAGCACTAGGGTATGATGCTGGACTTGAGAAACTGTTACAGCTGTAATGTAAAGGACAAGGAAATTGCTCAGAGGGCTGCAACATGAAGCTGTGAATACGTTCTACTTTGGAGAGTCGATCATTATAACTGAGAAATTATTGGGAATTTATATTACAGTTATAACCTGCCAAACAGCACCCAAATAAGCACAACTGAGTGCATGTTAAAGTATTGTAGGTCAAAATATCAGTTGATTCAGATCCATTTTAAGAATAGGGAAGATAAGTCAGTATAAAATGGAAATTGTTGCTCCTTATGCAATATTTCTTAGCTTAAGAGAGTTGAGATAATGGGATAAAAGGAGAACCTTTATATTTATTTATTTATTTATTTATTTATTTATTTATTTATTTATTTATTTATTTATTTATGTCTTTTTGAGACAAAAATAATGTATTCACTATGTATTTCACTATGCAGTTCAGGCTGGCCTTAAGCTCACTTTGTAGCTCAGGCTGGTCTCAAACTCACAACAATCCTCCTGCCTCAGCCTCCCAAGTGCTGGGATTACAGGCATGGGCCACCACGCCCGGCTCAAGGAGAACCTTTAGATGGGAACAAATTCTGCGATCTGTGGCAAAGGTAGCAGGAAGCTTTCCAGCAATATTTTAAGCAAATTAGAGATGAGTACCTGCACCCACAGCTCCCTCCCTGCCACAGAAGAGCACTTGTAGCCGTACCTGGGTTTCCTAGTGGCAGGCTCCTGCCTCTGGTCTGCTGCCCCTACACATTTCAGTTGGCTAGCTTTCCTATTCCATTGTTGGGCTGTGTCAGCATTGGAGCACCCCAAGATGTTTGCCTGTGTATACAAGTTTTCTCCCCAGGTACCAGTTACTGCCTTTATGACCTCTCTAGGTACACACTTGAATAGGTTGTGGTGGTTATCCCATTCTCCATCCCCTGTCTTTGTTGTTATTTTTTTTTCCAGAACCAGGGATTGAACTCAAGATCTTACTCTATTTAAAAAAAAAAATCCTTACTCTTGCCACATAAGTACTTAGGCTGCTAAGCTATCTCCCTGGCCCATCTTTGTTATTTTTAGTGTGAGCTGTTTTTCAGGAATGCATACTTCCCATTGAATAGAAAATACCTGTATTTCCTTCTTGAATTTTTTCCTGAGAACATTTTAACTTATTAGTATTGTTACATCTATCTCTGAACTTGAGTTTCTTTTATGTGTATGTATGCATGCGTGTATGTATATATTTGGTACAGGGTTTCACTATGCAGGTTGGACTCTTAGTGATCTTCCTCTGTTTTCAGCCTCTCTAGCACTGGGATTATGGGTGTGTGCCACCATGCCTGGTCTCAATGGCTAGCTCGGGAGCTCAAGGGCGGAGCCGGTGCAGCATGTGGTGCATAAGCAGGCGCTTGGACCACTGTGCTATCTTGCTGGCCCTGTGAACTCCAGTTTCTAATAAATAGTGCTTATTTTTCAGAATTTGATGTCTTGAAATCATTCTGACTCTTCAAAACCTTTGCTTTCTTCATTGTTTCAGTGCTCTTATCTGCTTGCCATTCTTTCTGTGATTATCTCCTCTGTCCTCTTTATTGTATATTTAATGTATGTACAGAGTTCGGAAGATCTGACATTTAAAGTGCTTATGAGTAAGTCTTCCATTAGCATAAATTAAGTTTAAGAGCATCTGTTTTTTAATAGTAAGGATATTTCACTATGTATTTTTATAAAAATCAGAATTAGGAAATTTTTTATGGTAGCAAATATATAACAGTGTAATAAGTTGATTAATCTTTTTTTTATAAGCAGAATATATTTATTGAGGGAAAGCAAAACTACTATCTGAGAGAGGGACAGGAGAAGGGTAGTCCCCTGATTAATTTTATGTAAGCATATATATATTATTATTATTATTATTTTTTTTTTTTGTCTTTTTGAGACAGGGTCTCACTATGCAATTCAGGCTGGCCTTAAGCTCACTTTGTAGCTCAGGCTGGTCTCGAACTCACAACAATCCTCCTGCCTCTGCCTCCCGAGTGCTGGGATTACAGGAATGCACCACCACGCCCGGCTTATATATATTATTTTTAACATAATTTCTAAGCACATTTATATGAAAAGAATAAATTTAGGATTTTAACTGTATATAATCTAATTTCGTTTTTTCCAGGAGGATCAGGATGGGAGCCAAGGTCTGGGCAAGAGAAAGAGGGTGAAGCTCAGCAGTGGTACCAAAGGTATTTATTATTTGCTTTTTGCCTCTCAGCAGAATGATTCAAAAAACATTAAGCATTAGGAATACTGAATTGACTTGCCATAGTGACCTCAAAGCTGTTCGAAGATATTTGTGTTGTCAGATTTATCTAGAAATGGAGAAAGTGTAGTTAAGAGGTGGTTGTGAGTGCCTTGAAAGCAAGGATCACTGTTACTGGGATTTTGTTCACTGATTTCATTCATGAAATGTACACTATTGTATCTGAGCTATAATTACTGAGTTTTGTCATTTGATTGATTGAGATCTAGTTTTTTTTTTTTTTTTCCCTAAGACTGTGTCTCAGTCTGTCATCTAGGCTGGTGTTGAATTTACTGTGTATTCAAAGCTGGCCTCAAACTCTTATCAATCCTCCTGCGTGTTGGTATTATTGGCATGCACCCCCATGCTCAGCGTAGATCTGGTCTTGTTTTTATTTCCCTTCTTTTTTTTTTTTTTAAATTAGGAGTAGGGATTGAACCTGGGACCTTGCACATGCCACTCAGGCGCTTATGCTACTAAACTGTCTTCCTGACCCCTTCTTTACTGTTTGGTGCCTGCAATCAAGCTTAGAATTTCATGCTTGACATTCTAAGAGTGTCAGCCAGATGTGCCACTGAGCTTTGATGTAAAGTTTTAGTTCGGTATATGCCCTTTTATAATCTGGACATTTGCAATTTCTACAATAGAAAAAAAACAAAGGAAAGTGGGGAGACAGATACATTATAGGAATGAGTGAGTAGCACTTAGCACATAGTAGTAAGGGCTCACAAAGGACTTATAGATGCCTAGTCAAAGGAGCTGCTATAGTAAAACAGTAGATTAGTAATCATAGTGGGTCCTCTGTATCGAACCTTTTGTAGGTGCTAGATAGAATGATGAATTTCTCTGCATTATTTGATAGAGTGACCATATGAAGCAGGCTTAATTACTACCACTTTATAAATGAGGAAGTAAAGATATGTTAGTGCTCATAGCTTACGAGAAGTAGTTGCTTAATTCAAATCCAGGAATTTAAATTCTTAACCACTGTATATCTTAACTCACTAAAAGCTTTTCTAGAGTACTTATTAATAGTTGGTAGTAATAGATTTTTGTCATGGATTTCCAGCATGATCTGTTTTCTGGGTTAGTGAGGTCAGAGAATCTGTGATGCCTGAAGAACCACAGAAGCACAAGGTTGCCTGGTGCTTTGACTTGCCCAAGTGGCCATGTGTTTACCTGAATCTTGTGACACCTCTGAAGTTGGAACAGATTGTCAGACACTTGAATTTAAGCCAACAACTACCTGATGTGGGGCAGAAGGCCATTGTTTTCCTTCATCTTTGTCACATGCTGGCTAAGTGCTTTTAATGCAGGGGATTGAGCTCTTGTCCTTGTGCTTGGCAGGCGAGTGCTTATTCTACTGAGCTATCTCCCTGGCCCCAAAAATGGGTTTTTGAATTCGAGCCTGAGAAGCTCTAGTGATACAGAGCTTAGATTCTGCTTCTTAATTAAAACTTTTGTGTTAGTCATACATTTATACAACATAGTGATTCTTTGAAAATCATTACAAAGTCACAAGATTTTAAAGATACATAACGGAAACATTTCTAACTACATTTTCATCATATTACATAAGACACACATGACATGCTTTACAATCTTGGGAGACTAACTCAACTAGTTAGGAAAAATAACAAAGATAATGTTTTGGTTCTTTTTTTTTTTCTTTGTGAAGATAAAGAACTTGAAAGTTATTTTCATTTTAACAGAAATGAATTTTTTTGTTAGTATATGCTATTTTATTGATTTAAAGAAAAATTAACATCTTTCCTTTTAAGTACATGTTAGTAATACTAATGGTAGCTTCAGACTTTGTCATTTGGCTACTGCAAGTTTGTGGAGGTGTAACTGAATTATGAGATTAATAGCACTTAATTTTGTTCAGCCTTGTGTTTTTTTTTTTTTTTTTTTTGTGGTACTGGGGATTGAACTCAGGACCCTGAGCTTGCCAGGCACTTATTCTACTGAGCTATCCCCTGGCCCTTGTTCAGCCTTGTGTATACATTAAAAAGCATTTCTGTATATATGTTTTTTTTATAGTCTGAAACTTTTAGTCATGTATGTGCTAAGTAAATTATGAAAAATAGGGTTCAGAAAGTGCTGTGGATTATGTTGTGATTTTAAGTCATAATTCTTTTATTTTTTAAATGTATTTAGCACAGGGTCTAGAAGGTCTTACTATACAGATCAGATTTGTGGTGATCTTCCTGTTTTCAGCCTCCCAAGTGCTAGGATTACAAGCATGCATCACCACACCTAGTCTCAGTGCCGTCTCAGTGTGCCCGCAGCTGGGGCCAGCGTGGCACACCAGGAATAGAACCCCTGAATCCTGGTCGCTGCTCATGCCTAAGCAGGCATTTTAATCCGCTGAGCTATCTGGCCAGACCTTAAGTCATAATTCTTATATTCAGATCTTACTTATATTACTCTTTGGCCTTGAGTCTATGGGTATGTACCTGTGAATATGTTTTGCCCATTTTTGCAAGTTTAGTTTGTTTTATTTTATTTTGGCACTGGGGATCAAACTCAGGACTTTGTGTTTGACAGGCATTTATATCTCTGAGCTATCTCCCCAGCCCTATTTTTGGTTTTAAATCCTTGTCATGCCTCTTGAGTGATTTTTTAATTTTTTTTTGTCTTTTTGAGACAGGGTCTCACTATGCAGTTCAGGCTGGCCTTAAGCTCATTTTGTAGCTCAGGCTGGTCTTGAACTCACAACAATCCTCCTGCCTCAGCCTCCCAAGTGCTGGGATTACAGGCCTGCGCCACCACGCCCGGCTTCTTGAGTGATTTGTTAGAGGAAGAAGAGATTTACAAGTAAAAAATTCTTGGATTAAGAAAGTAGTTACAAGGTCTGGAGAGTTAACTCGGTAGAATAAACATTTGCCTGTCAAGCGCGAGGTCCTGAGTTCAATCCCCAATACTGGAAAAAAAAAATAAATAAAAGAAAGAAAGTAGTTGCAAGGCTGGGGAGATAGCTTAGTGGATTAAGTCTCTGCCTGGCAAGAACAAAGATCTGAGTTTGATCCCCAGTAATGCATGCCATGCTGGTCCAGCTGTGAAGGCTGAGACAGAAGGATCACTATGATTTTGAAGTGCGTAGTGAGGAAAAAGAAGAAAAAGAAGTGTGTAGTGGAATCGCTGTATCCAATAAATAAAAGGAAAAAAAGTTACAGTACAGTACCTAATTCCTAATAAAAAGTGATGAATAGCAGTTTTACATTATACTGTGTTCCATAGTACTTGTACTGACAATGCCACAGGAATTATATATTTTTTACCTTTCTATAGTAAAAATCAGACTTCTAGGACTTTTGGGAGCCATTTTCTTTTTTAGTGATTGATGAAAAAACTGGATTAAAGTTAATACTAATAAAAACCACGTCAAGCTGTAGTGAACTATGTTTTATAAGTTAATCAAGATGAGGACAAGCTTATTTTGTTACTCTTTCCTGTCTGAGGTGATGTGGTTTGAACACATTGTGTACTAATAGAAGATCCTAAATTGGGGTAGGGGTTAATAGTAAAAAGTCCTGCAAGGTACCTTGAGCTATGACAGGTGGAGTGTACTGGTACATTGATGTGGGTAAGACTGTGTTTTCATATTTCTCATGTAGGGCCAGGGAGATAGCTCAGTGGCATGAGCACCTGCCTGGGAAGCACAAGGTCCCAAGTTTGATCTTTGTTACCACAAAAACAAAACAAAACAAAACAACCTGTCTAATTATATCCTCTGCCTAAGCAGTGTTACTGAGCCAGGCTATGCACCTTAGGTACTTTCTATGTTCCTGATGACCTTGTGTTATTTTCAAAGAAAAAGTCAGAGAAATCACCAGTGAGAGACATAGAGAGCAGAAGCAATTCCAATTCATTACAAATGTGTTAGACTCCCTGGGCCTGAACAGTAGAAAGGGTGCAGAGATTTACAGACCAGCCTAGCTCTTAAAAAAGTTACACTGGTGTTAGAAATAGGGCCTTGAATGGGTAGTGCTTTTCCCTTGGATTATTTATTCACATTGGCCATCATTTCCCCTTTGCTTTATGTATGCACAAGCTTTCTTGAGCCTCATGCTATAAGGGTAATTAAAACTCTTTGTATTTTTTTTTTAGATATGTTTTTATTAGAGGTAATATACAGCATTGAGTATGTGAGTGATCGTTCCTAGTGAAGTGAGCCTCACTTATAAAGAATAATTCCAAAGAAAAGGAAAATCATGGAAACCGATAAATATTTGTATCCTTTTCCCTAGATATTTAAAAATTAAATAACTTTTGACATTTTTATGTTTTTCATACTATTTATATTTAGCTTAAATTATTATAATTTTTATATAACTACATTATATTACAGTATAAGGTTTTTATTTATATACTGTGGAAATTTGACCTTTTTTTTTTTTTTAATTGTTTTTCTCTTTTTGAGATAAGGTTTTGCTATGCAGTTCAGGCTGGTCTTGAACTCACTTTGTATCCCAGGCTGGCCTTGAGCTTATATCAATCCTGCTTCAGCCTCTTGAATATGGGGATTATAGGCATGTACCACCATCCCCAGCTACCATAGAAAGTTTAGAAACCTAACGTGTTGGCATTTCTGTGTTATTGAAAGAATATCCTCAATTTTTAGATACTTTTAAATATTTGTGTTGGTTTAATAAGTATAGTGAGGTTTAAATGAGATGAGTAGCTAATACAATTTCTTTTATGCAGATCAATCCATAATGGATGTTTTAAAACATAAAAGTTTTCTAGAAGAGCTGTTGTTTTGGACAATAAAGTATGAATTTCCTCAGAAGATGGTGACTTTCTTGCTCAACATGCTTCCAGACCAAGAATATAAGGTACCTGTGTTTTATCCTTCTTTTTGAACTTTTGTTTCTCTTTCTTTACTTCTTCATTTTTAAATATTTTTCCTATTTCTCAGATGAGGCTCTTTATATTGTAGACTGAGGTTGATATAACACTAATGAAGGCTTGTCTCATTCTTTGCTAAAACAGGGTCTGCACGAAAAGCACAGTATTTTACTTCTGTGGAAAAACAGCATTACCAGCAAAGTATCAAAAAGGGGAACATGTTCTCAAGGGAATGCTGAAGGACAAACATTTAAACCACAATTACGGAAATATATATTTAGCTTTAAATTGTTCTAAGTCTTCCAAAGGAGAGGCAGAGGGTGCTATAATTCTATTTAAAAGGGCGCATGAAATCAGATTATGGAGTTAGCATGGGAAAAAACATGGGTTTAAGAATTTCCATGTGGGGGCTGGGGAGATGGCTCAAGTAGAGTAAGTTTTTGCCTGGCAAGTGCAAGGGCCTGAGTTCAACTCCTGGTTTCAACAAACAAACAAACCAAACAAAAAAAATAGTTTCCATGCTAGGGCCTACCAGATAGCTCAGTGGACTAAAGTGCCTGCTTAGGCAGAGTGCAAGGACTGGGGTTTGATCCCTGGTGTGCCATGCCAGCCTCACTCCTGCCCCCGGGGTGCGCCAAGACAGCGACTGAGACTGGGCATGGTGGTGCACACATGTGATCCCAGTACTTGAGAGGCTGAAAACAGGAGGATCACTATGAGTCTGATCTGTGTAGTGAGACCCTGTAGACCTGGTACTAAATACATTAAAAAAAAAATTACCATGCTTGTGAGAGACAGCAGTTAAGACAGGTGCAAATGTTAGATAGTTGAAGTGTCTAAGCCCAGATTGCCTGGGCCTAGGTGTCAGCACCATATAGTTAGTTATGGCAAAGTGTCATATCTTTCCAATTTTAGTATATGTGATGCCGAAGCGAGCACATGGCAAAGTGTCATATCTTAGTGTATTAAAAGAACGAACCTTAAGGTTCAGGTTAGGAGTGACACTTTTTTTTTTTTGGCAGAACCAGGGATTGAACTCAGGCCCTTGTGCTTGCCGGGGAAACTCTTATTCCACTGAGCCATCTCCCCGGCCCCAGGAGTGACACTTTTAATAGTACTTTTTTAAAATGTGTCTTTATACTTGCTAATAAAATACAACAGAGAGAATGTACATATTACACAGAAAGGAAATAAAGATGAATGTAAATGATATGCAGAGCATTTAGTCTGATTATTAATTGATTTTCAGGTCAAATGGTAGTTATTTCTTATGGAGACATTAGTGAGACTAGGTTTTGTTGTTAAAGTGGGTAGCACACAAGACACATATGTTGACACTAGTTAATTGATGCAGTTGTAAGCAAAGTAAACTTTTATAATCTTAAACCACAGTGTTGTACTTGGGAGGCTGAGGCAGGAAGATATTGTTCGAGACTATAGTGAGTTCAGAGGTAGCCTGAACTACATAGCGAGAGCCTGTTTCAAGGAAAAAGAAATAAAAAGCACCATCTGTTTGTAATACTTTAACACCTAAATTATTTAAAATTTGAAAGTTTTTGCTAATGTCTCAAGAAAAGGTAAAATAGGACTTAAAACTGCTGTCATTGTTGAATTATTTTTTTCATTTACTTTGGATATCATAAGAAGCTAGTAAGAGCTTTAAAATGTTGATATAGTACATTGAAAATAGTTAAAATTCAAAATCAGTGAGTTTTTTTCTTTATTTAAAAATTACAGGTCGCTTTTACAAAAACTTTTGTTCAGCATTATGCATTCATTATGAAAACACTGAAGAAAAGTCATGAATCAGATACAATGTCCAACAGAATTGTGCATATCAGTGTTCAGTTGTTTAGCAATGAGGAACTAGCCAGACAGGTTACAGAAGAATGTCAGCTGCTGGATATTATGGTCACTGTGCTATTATACATGATGGAAAGTTGCCTTATTAAAAGTGAGCTGCAAGGTAAGCTCCAAATTATAACCATTAGTTCTGTTATCCATGTGTTTGTATATGTAACCTTAAAAACACCAAAATGCTTAAACATAACTTAAAATACTGTAAAATTAATGGAGTAGACAAATTTTTGAAAATTTCTAGTGAAGTTAAAAGTACAATTCAAATAATTTATAATATGATCACACATAAATAACTTGTTAGTGCTGTATAATTTTTTCTGTATTTTTATGTGATATGGTAAGTATAGAAAAATATATGATTTAAAAATGTAGGGTCAAAAAAAAAAAAAAATGTAGGGCCAAATTTCTCAGTGGATTAAAGTGCCTGCTTAGGCAGATGCAGGGGCCAGGGTTTTGATACCTGGGCCTGCCATGCTGTCCACATCCCTGGGTTGCGCTGAGATGGCAGTTGAGACTGGGTGTGATGGTGTGTGTCTGTAATGCCAGCTCTTGGGAGGCTGTAAACTGGTGGATCACTACAAGTCCAATCTAATAGTGAGACCCTGAGCACACACACACACACAATTATCATGGGGCTAGATCTATAGTTCTGTGGTGGAGTACTTGCTTAATGCATGAGATCCTGAGTTTGATCCCTAGTAATGTTCAAAAAGAACTCCCATACTGTTTTATTTTATTTTTTTGTCTTTTTGCGACAGGGTCTCACTATGCAGTTCAGGCTGGCCTTAAGTCCCATACTATTTATGTCAATAAGTAGTTTAATAATTATGGTTAGACCATAATTTTTTTTTTTTTTTTTTTTTTTTTTTTGTGGAACCAGGGATTGAACTCAGACCCTTGCGCTTGCCAGGGAACCACTTATTCCACTGAGCCATCTACCCGACCCCATTAGACCATAATTTATCCATTTCCTTATTAGACATTTCATTAGTTTTTAATTCATAATTTTTATTGCTATGTGCTTTATATTATTTTTATATGCTTACACTTCTAGAACATACAGATTTAAATAAATCTTGCTTTTCCATGTTTCTCTTTTGAAAATTTTTATGTTCTTCTTTTGTGCTCACTATATAGTTGATGTTCTGTGATCTATTATAACGTTTCCATAACTCCTGTCATACTTTTTGTGATCTTCCTTTTTAATTCCTTAAGTAATTTATATTATTTGACTATTTCCTGTGCCCCAGACACTGTGGCAAATACTATTCATGTGTTTTCTCGATTAAGCTTCTGAACATCTCATTGAGATTGGCGTTTACTAGCCTCTTTTTATTTACTTAGTTACATTTTTTTGATGTTCTGGGGATTAAACCCAAGCGCATTCTACTGAGCTATATTCCTGGCACTCCCATCCCTCCCTTTTTGTCTGTACTGGTGATTGGAACCCATGATTTTTAAAATAAGCTACATCCTTAAACCTTTTCTTAGGGTTTTGATAAGTTTCTGTGTTGTGCATGGTAGGTTGGAACTGTGATTTTCCCAGAAAGCTGTAATTACAGATGTGTGCCACAACTTCTGGCTTCTTTTTGTTTATTTTGCAAAAGGTCTTGCTCAGTTGCCCAGGCTGGGCTCAAATTTAGGTCTCTCTTACCTCTACTTGTGTAGTTGGGATTTCAGGTGTGTGTCCTTATGCCTCTTCCTTCATCTTCACTTTAAAGATGGTTATATTGAGTTCTAGGAATTTTGAGTCATTTGCTCTAGATCATAGAGGTAGTAAATGACAGACCCAAGAGGGATTTCATGGTCCCTAATGTCAGAACCATTGTTGTTTGTAGCAGCACAGCCAAGTTCATATTGAAAGAACTGTGATTTCACTTACTTATTTAATTTTTTGCACTACTGGGGGTTGAACTCAGGACCTTGTGTTTGCCAGGCAGGCAAGGCATTTATGCCACTGAGCTATCTTTCTGGCTCTTGATTTCATTTATTGGCACCTGTAACTATTTTAAATATAAGAGGGACTAGTACCTCCAGTTAAATCATAAAGCCTGTCCATTCTCCAAGAAGAGATCTTGTAGGTGAGCTTTGCCTTCTTTCACTGCTATTTCCTTATGCACATCAGCTCCTATTCTCTCTCTCTCTCTCTCTCTCTCTCTCTCTCTCTCTCTCTCTCTCTCTCTCTCTCTCTCTGTCTGTCTTGCTGTCTCTCTCTGTCACTGTTTCAATACACAGTTCAGGTTGGCCTTGAATTCACTTTGTAGCCTAGGCTGTTCTCAAACTCTAGGTGAGCTGCTTGCCTCGCCTACCAATTGCTGGAATTACCGGTGTGTGCCACCATGCTCAGCTATTTCTCATACTGATAGCATTCAGACGGACATCATATCCTGAAAATTGATATGTTCTCAGTGATAATGTTTCAGATGTAATAATAGCTCTCTTCTTAGTACTTTATATGCTTAATTTTGTTTAGCTGTCCTTAATTATGTGAAGCAGATATTGTTGGTTCCACATTATGGAGGTTATTTGTTAGAGAGTTGCAATTGACCCAGGGGCCTACTGCCAAGTGCAAGCCTGGATATCTGATTTCAAAGACATACATTTTCTATCTGTTAGGTGATTTTGTTTTCTTATTGTAGGTATAGCAATAGTATAATGTGTTTACTTTAAAGAATATATCTTTTTTTTTCAAAGGAAAATTTCAAAGGTGCTTTGTATCATAGTTAACTACATATATTGTCTTTTTGTTTTTGAGATAGGATCTTGCTAGATAGATTAGGCTCACTTTGAATTCACTATGTAGCCCAGGCTGGCCTTGAATTGAGGTGATCCTCCTGCACAGCTCTCTGAGTGCTGGGATTATTGTTGTGTGTGTATCTTTTTTTTTTTTTTTAATTGAAGTAGTGTCTACCATTATTTGGCTATACCAGTGATGTTATGTAGAATTTAGAGAAAGTTTTTTTCATATACTTAGTTTATATACTTAAAAAATTTGGAAGTATGTGTTCTTCTAAAAAATATCTGAAGTCCATTTCTTGACTGACTTAATTGTGCTTATGTGTGGTTTGTGGTTTTTTTTTTTTTTTTTTTTAGGTATATGTGCTGCTGAGCCGAGCACTTGCATTTGGTTTTTAAAGATGAATGCTTGAAAAAGATGTGTGTGAATCTCTCTACCCCTTTCCTTATTTTCAATAGCTATCTTTCCTGAGAAAGTTTTATACCTTTCATTCACTCTAACCCAATTTATTACATTAGTTAAATTACCTTATCTTCAAGTGAAGGTCTATAACTATTTCTAGCAGCCTTCAAACCTTGCCATAGTGATTTTTTTCCTTTTTCAATGATCCAACATTTAGGTCTGGGGAGATAGCTCAGTAGAATAAGTGCCTGCCTGTCAAGCACAGGGTCCTGAGTTCAATCCCTGGTACTGCAGAAAAAAAAAAAAAAAGATAGCTCAGTAGATAGCTCCTGAGTTCAATTCCTGGTACTGCAAAAAAGAAAAAAAGTTTTATAATATGTACTTATTACTTTCTTGAAAGTTTCCCCATTTTTATATTAATGATACCAGAATGAGGCTAAAATATTTTGAGTAGCCACAGATATTCAAGAGGATCTCTCTTTTTTTTTTTTTTGTTATTTTAGTACGAGGTCTACAGGGTCTCACTATGTAGATCAGACTGGTAATGATCCACCTGTTTACAGCCTCCTAAGATCTGGGATTATGAGCACCCTTGTCCAGTCTCAATTGCTTTCTCAGCGCACCCCAGGGTGGGGCTGGTGGCAGCCAGGGTTCAAGCTCCTGGCCCCTGCATCTGCCTAAGCAGAGGGATCTCTGTTTTTAAATTTTTATAATTTAAAAGAATCTCTTTTCTTTTAATACATGAGTTTATTTTTATTTTTGTTTATTTATTTTTTGTGGGACCCGGGATTGAACTCAGGACCCTGGACTTGCCAGGCAAGTACTTATTCTACTGAGCTATCTCCCCAGCCCCTAAAAAGAGTCTCTGGCCTGGGGATATAACTCAATGGCACAGCACATGCTTGGCAAGCATGAGGTCCTGAGTTTGGTTCCCAGTATCCCCCTTCCCCCCAAAATATCTGTAATATTTCTCCTTCCTCCCTCCCATCCTCCGTCCCTCCCTGTGCTGGGTCCTCACTTGCTAGGCAAATGCTTTTACACTGAGCTATATCTCCAGCCCCTAGATAACATTTCAAATTCTGTACTTTTAGTAACTATAGAACCTGACTCATTGAGAACTTATTGATCACAGGAATAGCTTAAGATTAAGGAGCTGAGGAGATGGCTCAGTGGAATAAGCACTTCCCTGGCAAGTGCAAGGGCCTGATCAGGCTCAATCCCTGGTTCTGCAAAAAAAAAAAAAAAAAAAAAAAAATCTTAAGATTAGAAAGAAAAAGCCTTCTAGCAGTACATAATGCTTGCTTAACACTCTTACTTTATTTCTACATGCTGTATAACTGTGATTATACATAACTCATAATTTTTCATATTTGTGAAAATTTACGTTTCTTATGAAATATTCTGTATATAGTAGAATTTAAAATCATACATTGCATAACCACAATCATTTCTATAGATGCTAATAATCTCAGACTTCCACCTTATAGATCAAACTACTTATTGGAAAATATTATTTATATGTCTGCAAGTACCTGAGACATACAGTGTGCAGAGCTAAAATTCTTCATTAAGCTGATTCTTTTCTATTACCCTGTGTATATATATATATGCAACCATGTACCTGAGCATGTGTCTGATACCACTGTCTGTCTACCAAGTTTCCTAACCTAAACAGTCATTTTGACATTTTTTACTTTTTGTAGATAGATACTGTAGACATTACTGACTGTCCTTTAAACATTCTCTGTATCTTTTAAAAAATATCTTATTTATTATTATTTTTTGTTGTTAATACAGGGTCTTGCTACACAGCTTGGACTCACAGTGATCTTCCTGTCTCAGCCTCCCCAGAGCTGGGATTACAGGCATGTGCCACCATGCCTGGTTTAAGGGCTAGCATGGTGTGTGGTATGGGCCATTGAACCTAGGTCCTTGCACTTGCCAGGCAGGCACTTAGATTGCTGAGCTAGGTCCCCAGCCATTCTCTGTATCTTTATATCATCAGTTTTCTTCATCTCTGTATTTTCATTCCACTCTTACCATAGTTCAAGTCATTGTCGCCTTAGGTTTTATCTGTAGTCAGTACTGTTCACTATTACTCACTTTCCAAACCATGCATCTGATCGTGTTCTGTCTCTGAAATCCCCAAGAGGCTTGCCAGGCTCTTTACCTAAGGCTCCATATTTGTGAGGTAGTTCATGCAGCTCTCCAGCCTCACTTGTGCCACCTGTCCTCTGGATTCCAAGTGGCTTCAGCCTTCTGTTAGATACCATTCTTTCATCTAAAACACCATTTTTTTCTCCATCTCTAGTTTATTTGGATAATCCTAATTTCTGTTTCATATATAGATCTCAGTTTAAAACAAGTCTTGATTGTAGACTCATTTTGTTAAGATTTCATAATACAGCCTTTCTTACACTGCTACATGTTCATCTTCATGGAGAAGACAGTGTATCTTGAATTTTGTATTTTACCACTATTATCTTAGATTAGAATTCTTCACCTTACATGGGTGCTCAATAAATACTTGTTAATGAGTGAATTTCACTTAACACTAATTCATTTTGTCTGTTGGGAGGACATTACCAATTTGGGTAAGAAGTCCTAATTTTTCATTTTATGAATGATTCCGAGGCATTTTTCGTTTACCTACTCACAGTGGTAGTTTGAATGTCAGGAAGGTGCTTTTCAGAATCTTGGGTGTGGATAATTTGAGAAAGGCCCCTCCCTTCTGCTCCCCTGTTGAGTTGCCCTCTTTCATCTATTGAGTTCAGTGGGTCTTCTTTATTGCTAAACTTAAGATTTTGGTAAGGAAATTCCATGAACTAAAAGCAAACATAAAAGTATATAGAAATTAAGTGCAGTAGAGGCCCTCATCACTAGTTTGGTAGGCAGGTTATTAATTGAAAAGTTGATTGAAGCTAGGAATCCTTTAAAAATAATGCATTTGTGCTTTAGCATTGTATTTTAACTTCAAATGCAGAAATGCACACTTATTCTTCAGTCTTACTAATTTTGGACAAAGCATTTTCAGGGTATGATTTCCTTTGCTGAAGTTTTATTTTTCTTGTCTTTTTTTTTTTTTTTTTTTTAGACAGGGTCTCACTGTGCAGTTCAGGCTGGCCTTAAGCTCACTTTGTAGCTCAGGCTGGTCTCGAACTCACAACAATCCTCCTGCCTCAGCCTCCCTAGTGCTGGGATTACAGGCATGCGCCACCACGCCCGGCTTATTTTTCTTATATATACTATATCTATATATCATCCTTTGTGAATTCTAATTTTAACCTCTTTACTCATTTGAACATTTTTATTAGTATATGTTTGTAATACATAATATATTCATTATAAAATACTAAAAATATTGAATCTTGATTCTTTTTACCTATCTTCCCCTTCCCCTTCCTGTTCCTCTTCCCTTTCTCCTTCCCCTTCCCTGCATTAAAATAAAATGTTTATTTTTTGAGAGAGAGAGGGTTGAAGCAGGTTCTTTTTTTTTTTTAAATTCCTTTATTTATTACAGTGTCTCGCTACACATAACGGACTCTTTATTTGCGGGGGTCGGGGGGTGAGCTCAGCCGGCTCTGCGGGGAGGGGCTGGCATGGCATGTGGTGCTGGGGCTCGAACCGCGGTCCCTGAGAGGCGCTCTAGACCGCTAAGCTATCTTGCCAGCCCGAAGCAGGTTCTTACTGTATTGTAGGCGTTCAACTCATGGTGATCCTCCTGCCTCAGCCTCTCATGTGCTAAGATTATAGGCATGTACCACCATGCTTAGCTAAGAAAGTAGTTTTGTAATTATACAGCTAGCTCAATATAGCATAATGTTATATTTAGGACATGGTCATAATTGCTATAAGTATGTTAAGCATCATCTCATATATATATATATATACATATATATATAGTATATTATATATACATACAGTATACAAAATATTTTTGCTTCATTTTACAGATGAGGAAGTTGACTTAGAGTCTAAATAAGAAGATGACATAGTAGGCTGAGTTAGGTGTCTGATTCTACATGTATAGCATTCTGTAGTACTGGTACAGTAATTTTTTACGAAAAAGTTATTTGTTTTAGAGTTATGTTTACTACTGTTTTTATTTTAAAGAGAAAAAATAGTAAAAAATACAGAATTTCAAAGCAAGATGGTAGGAAATTAACAACGATTGTTATTGCATATTGTTATCTTCAAAGAAGTTGCTCAGATTGCCAGGTGCAGGAATTCAAAGCAAAATTTATATAACAAACATAAGTATTAACTATACCTTTCATTGAACTAGTGGAAATCAGTAGTACAGTTATCTTAGCTATTTTGTGTGTGTGTACATATCTTTTTTTTCCCACTTTTTTTTATTTTCCTCCTCTTTTTGTAGATGAAGAAAATAGTTTACATGTGGTGGTGAATTGTGGAGAAGCATTACTGAAGAATAACACTTACTGGCCTCTTGTTAGTGATTTTATTAATATTCTTTCTCATCAAAGTGTGGCTAAGAGATTTTTGGAGGACCATGGTTTGTTGGTTACATGGATGAACTTTGTATCTTTCTTTCAAGGTATGATTTTAATCCTTTTTGTTTAGTTCACAGCATGTCTAATGCTAAATTATTAAATACCAATTAAAAGATAACATCATTCAAGTTACACAAAAATTTCTTTATGCTTTAATAGTTATTTGTGGGAACTTTCAGAAGTTGTTTGTAAAAACATAGCAAAGCATTGGGAAAAATGTCAAATTACTATAATGGAAACAATGTAATTTTTTCAGCCTCTTAAACCATCAAGTAGATATGTGGGGTGAGGGATGTAGCTCTTTAGCATAGCGCCTGCCTGACAAGTGTGAGGCCCTGAGTTCAATTCATTTTTATGGAAAAAGAAAAAAATCTAGACATGAAATCTGTTTTCCAAGAAAGATTTATAAGGACCAGCAAGATCGTTCAGTGGACTAAGTACTTGCTTTGGCAAGTTCAGGGACCAGGGTTTGGTCCCTGGTCCTGCATGCTGCACCACCCCTGCCTGAGTGCACCGAGCCAGGGAACAAGATGGGACGTGGTGGTCAGCATGCCTGTAGTCCCAGTGCTGGGGAGGCTGAAAGCAGGATGGTGACGATGCGTCCGAGCTGTGTGACAGACGCTGGACCAAGTACATCGAAGAAAAAAAATGAAACTGGCACCAGTTAATTTTATTTTGATTTTCTTGTATATATTTAGTTATGGTATATGTGACATTCAGATGTTTTTCTGAGATAACCTAATTTTTGAAGTATTCTGAAAGGACTAGATTATATTTCATTTTTATTATTTATAGACATACTGTATTATTTATGTTCTGAATGCATAAAAATGTGTTCGGTACTGGGAAATGTTTTCCTGAACTTTTGCTACTGTTTGACAAGGACTATATGTGCTCTAATTTTTGCAAGGTATGAACTTAAATAAGCGAGAGCTAAATGAACACGTGGAGTTTGAGTCTCAGACATACTATGCTGCCTTTGCTGCTGAACTTGAGGCCTGTGCACAACCAATGTGGGGACTCTTATCACACTGTAAAGTCAGGGTATGTTGGAAATCATTTTAATTTCTATATTTACTTTTAAAATACTTACTTTAGAATACATTGGCATGTTTACTTGTATATAATCTTTGGTGTTTAATTTTGTGTCCTATTTGGTGTTTAATTTTGTGTCCTATTGAATTTAGCTTGAAGGGAGCTGGCCTGAGAGTTTATATTTAGGCAGTTGAAATTTATATTGTTAGATTTCTCAGCCTATTTCAGATAGTCTGTGGAGCTTCATAATTCTCCACATTCCTCTTGATTATTTTTTTTCTGTATTTAGGACAGGGTCTACAGGGTCTCACTGTGTAGATTGGACTTGTAGTAATTTTCCTATTTTCCTCTTCCGAAGCCCTGATTACATGTGCGTGCCACCATGCCTAGTCTCAGTCACCATCTCAGCACTGGGGCCTGCACGGCAGTCTGGGGATCGAACCCTGGTTGCTGTGCTCTGCCTAAGCAGGCGCTTTAGTCCACTGAGCTATCGGGCCGGCCCTTGATAATTTTATTTTAACTGTTACCATTTACCTAATGCTTATCTGTCCAGAAGAGAAGGATAGTCCTCAATGAAGTTTATAATTTTAAGAATCTAAACAGAAAATAAATCTCACACAACCTCCCTCCCTCCCTATGGTTTGATGGGTCTTTGGAAACCCCTGCAAATTTACAAAAATTAAATCTCCTAATCATATAAACTAAGGATTTGACTGAGATTTTATTTTATTTTATTTTTTGTCTTTTTGAGACAGGGTCTCACTAGGCAGTTCACGCTGGCCTTAGGCTCACTTTGTAGCTCAGGCTGGTCTCAAACTCACAAGAATTCTCCTGTCTCAGCCTCCCAAGTGCTGGCATTACAGGCATGCGCCACCACACCTGGCTTTGACTGAGATTTTAATAACTGAAGTTCAGCCTGTTAGTCCATGTGCTGGACAAGATGTTACAGTGGAAATATTTTGAGGGCATTTGTTCTGTTTTTTTCTACTTTAGTGACTTACCTGGTGAACTAATTTAAATGTACTAGAGGGCTGGGGATATAGCTCAGCAGCACAGGCACTTGCCTGGCAAGTACAATTTCCTTAGTTCAATTTCCTGGTACCCAAAAAAAAGATTACTTGAACTTCTCACTTTCATTATTCTTTTATTTATTTATTTTTTTTCTGTATTTTAGGGAAGGTTCTAAAGGATGTTCAGGGTCTCCCTACTAGATCAGACTCATAGTGATGCTCCTGTTTACTGCCTCCCAAGTGCTGGGATTACAGGTGCGTGCCACCACGCCCAGTCTCAGTTGCTGCCCAGTCTCAATTGCTGTCTCAATGTGCCCCAGAGGTGGGGCTAGCATCATTATCCTTTTAAAAACAGGGCTGGGGATTTAGCTCAGTGGCATAAGCACCTGCCTGGCTCAGTGCAAGGTCCTGAATTCAGTCCCCTGTACCAAAAACAAAACAAAATAGGTAGCAAAACCTAATTTTCCTCCCAGAGGTTTTTCTTTCATTTGCCTGTTAAGTATATGTGTTGCTTCATGTGTATTTATATTTTCTCCCATGAGCTTCTTTTCTAAATGCAGATGTCTCACAATTATGTGAGAGTCTAAATAGGTTCAAATTCTTTTTTTTTTTTTTTTTGGTGGTACCAGGGATAGAACTTGGGATCAAATTCTTCTCAGTTTGGGTTATTCATGAAAATTTTCTTTAGGTGCATGAATTTTCTCAGGTTCCTAATTATCTGAATTTTTTTGTTTTGTTGGGTTTGTGGCTTGAATCCAGAGCTTTGTGTATTATAAGTAGGCACTGTTCTACTGAGCTACATCCCCAGCCCACCCCCTCTTAAATATTTTAAAATATTAAGGGATGTTTAAAAGAGCACTATTGTCTAAATAGCTCACTTAGGAGAGTATCAGGCTTTTAATAATACATTACCAACAGGTAGATTGGATAAAAGCATCTCTAGAGTTTTAGCTTTGCTGTTTTGAGAATGAAACCTTTGCAAATCCTCCATCTAGTGGCAATTTTAAGTTACTGCAGAATTGATAAAAACGTATAGTTTTCTTTGTTTGCAGCACTTTGTAAGGCATAGTGGTAGGCTATGACAGAACATTTTATGTTTATTATTTTATTTGTATACTCATAGCAGCACTAGGGTTTTTTTTTTTTTTTTTTTGCGGAACCAGGGATTGAACTCAGGCCCTTGCGCTTTCCAGGGAAGCGCTTATTCCGTTGAGCCACCTCCCCGGCCCCACTAGGAGGTATTTATTGTGCCCATCTTTTACTTATGGAGAATCTAAAACTCATAATTTACTAAATGTAATTTACATAATTTATTAAATGTAAAAAAAAGACTAATAACTTAGTATGATGAGTTTTTTGGGGGGCATAGTAGTGGGAAGAAGGGAGACAAATGATGTGAACATAATTTTAAAATATGCTGTTCTTGAAGTGGAGTTGAGCTGGGGATGCTGCTCTCCCAGTACTAGAGTATTTGCCTATTGTATGAAGCCTTGGCTTCATCCTCAACTGCACACACATGTAGCATGGAGTTAGCTGATTATCTTTTTGTATATATGTATACATTTTTTTTGTGGTAGCATTAGTTGTTGAACTTTGAGTTATCTGCCACATTAGTTTAAGGAAGATTATTTATGACAAGTTCCATTAAATTGTATTCAATGAAAGGTAGGTGACAAAATGTGTGAAGTAACATTTTTATAAAGATAAATCACATAGATGGAAACAAGACTGACAAGATGATAAGTGATGTTTGGTTTCTATGATGGCAGTGGAAGAAGGCAAGACCCTATCTGATAATGTCATAGAATAGTTGAACTTTACCGTTGGGCTACATCGTCAGCCCTTACATTTTTAAAGTTTGGATAAGATTGACGTTAAATTTACCATGCTAACTATTTTAAAGCTTACAATTTAGGGGTTTGTAATCTTATTTCCAAAGTTGTACATTGCCACTATTTCCATATTGCTATTGCTACCAAAAGAAACTGCATACCTACTAACACCAAATTCTTCTTATCTGGAAACCACTAATTCATTTTTGTCTTGATGAAAGCCCTAATTTGGATGTTTCATATCAGTGGACTCCTATCATATGTAGGCTGTTGTTTCTGGCTTTTTTACTTAGTGTAATGTTGTGTAATGTTTTGAGGATTCCATTGTGTTACTGTATGTGTCAGAAACCCATTCCTTTTCATAGCTGAATAATATTCCACAATTCAGTGGAATTATTTAAGTTGATGGACATATGAATTGATTCTACTTTTTGGGGCTTCTCTGTGAACATTTGTGTGCAATTTTATGTGAACAGATATTTTCACTTCTCTAGGTGAAGAATATATTGCTGTAGAATTAATCACATATGGTAACTGATTTACTGAGGAAATACTAATTAATTTTCAAATCAGCTGCACCATTTGCACCATTTTACATTCTCACCAGTAACGTATGAACATTGTAATAGCTCTACATTCTTTTTTTTTTGTTATTTATTTATGCTATTTATACTTATCTATTTGTATTTTTAGATAAGGGTCTACAGGGTGTTCAGGGTCTCACTACTAGATCATAGTGATCTGCCTGTTTACAGCCTCCAAAGAGCTGGGATTACAGGCGTGTGTCACCATGCCCCTGTCTCATTGCAGTCTCTGTGCACCCGGGGGTCTCCGTTCTTTTTTTAAAAAGATCATTTCTTTGTTAGGTTGGTACAGGGTCTTGCTATGCAGCTCAGACTCATTGCGATCCTCCTGTCTCAGCCTCCCCAGTGCTGGGATTACAGGCGTGTGCCACCATGTTTGGTTTTGGTGGCCAGCATAGTGGCCTGTGACAGGGCTTAAGGTACTGGGGACGGAACCCGGGTCCGTGTGCTTGCCAGGCATTCACTTAGACCACTGAAGTATTTCCCTGGCCTTCTACATTCTTTTAACATTTTATTGTATATTTTTAAAAGGATGGTTTTCCGTATGGGGTGAAGTGTTACCTCATTGTAACTTTTATTTACAATTTCTCGTGTTGAACATCTTTTCATGTACTTACTAGCTACTTGTATATTGATTTGGGAGAAATGTCTATTTAAATCCTTTGCCCATTTATTATTTTTATGAGAGGTTTTACATTATCTATTTCTAATCATTGTTTCTAATACTTTTTCATCAGTATCCAAGATATTCTAATTATAAGCTATTAAGGAATTTATAATTTTTCGGAGAGTGTTTTGAAATGGGACTAATTTGAATCTCTTTAAGTCTTTTTTAGTTTAGACTCATTGTGGGGAATATATAAGAGGAAGTATGTTGCATTCTTTAATGTTCATATTGTCACTGTACTATTTATGAAGGTATGATTTCTTGAAGTGGCAGTTACGCAGGTTATCTTGAAAATATAACAATTTATTATATTAGCAATGAGT
Organism: Ctenomys sociabilis; assembly: GCA_004027165.1. Lineage (NCBI taxonomy): Eukaryota > Metazoa > Chordata > Mammalia > Rodentia > Ctenomyidae > Ctenomys > Ctenomys sociabilis. The sequence goes on from PVKA01018249.1 coordinate 26,889, forward strand.
ACACTTATATATTACATATTTGATGTTAAAATATACATATTTATATACTATAAAATTTACATAAGTTGTTATTTTAGGAAACTCAAGAATATACCCGGAATGTTGTAAGGTATTGCCTTGAAGCACTTCAAGACTGGTTTGATGCTATTAATTTTGTAGATGAGGTATGTATGTTTTTGATACATGTAAAAGCACTTAATGAGATGTTAGATCTCATTTAACACAGAAAATGAGTACTTTTGTGAATAGAGGAAAAAATTTAGTTAATATTATTAGGCTTTAACTATTTTACAGTTTACTCAGAGAGTCACTTGGGCAGTGTGTTGATTTACATACTGACTGTCCTGAGCGTTGCCTAGGCAGGTGTCATTTCAGCCAGTTGATTCTTTTTATTTCCTTTTTTGTTTTTCTTGGTGGTACTAGACATTGAATCCAGGGCCTTGTGCATGCTAGGCAAGCACTCTACCTCTGAGCTGCATCCCCAGGCTAACCAGTCAATTCTTGTATTGAATAAATTTGATAAAAATTGTCATTTTTATGTTTCTTGTTACATTATCCTAAAAATCAATGAAAAAATTTGCAGTTTTTGGTCAACCTGCATTTAAATAATTGGACTGTTAACTAGTTCCAAAGAATAAAAATGTAGAATGGTATTTTGACATTTAGATAATTCCATAGTACATTAGTTATGTCTGCGTATTTCCTAGAAAATGTACTACTTTGAATTTAGCTGTTGTGTACATCATACATATAGTAATAGAATTAGTCAATATGGTAACTCTAGAGTCATTTATGATTCTACCTTTAGCTCCATATTGTAATTTTATGCCTTTTACTATGTAATTCTCATATATAATTTTGCCTCACTTCACTCCTGCTGTTTTAGTGATACTATCATTTCAGCAATAATTTCTAACACTTCAAATATTTATGAGAACTAGTTTAAGAAAAAGTAGGGCTCTGCCTCATGTCTAGATGTGGACAGGACAAAGGAGTATAGCAGACTGAAAGTAGGGTGGAGTGCTTCTGAAACTGGAAAGTGTTTTCTTGGGTGATTATCTGATTACTATTTAAATGAAGTTTAAGCTTAAAGATGTATAATTAGACACAGATGAAAATCAGAAAGATTTGATTAAGTTAGAGTCAGGATTGTATGGACAAAAATCCAGGTTGTCCAGGTTCAAGTCTAAACAGATAAAAATGTTAGTGGGGAGAATGTATAAAAGATAAACTTTCAATTGTGGTAAGAGCCACAAACATAATATGTATTATCTAACCAGTTTCAGTGCATAATTCTGTACTGTATATTAATATTGTGTAACTAGCAAAAAAAAAATCGTGTAACCAATTTTATAAATTTTTCATCTTAGAAAGCTGAAGTTTTAAGGGGCCGGGGAGATGGCTTAGTGGAGTAAGTGCTTCCCTGGCAAGCACAAGGGCCTGAGTTCAATCCCCAGTTCCGCCAAAAACAAAAACAAAAACCAATTCATGCTGGGGAGATGGCTCATTGGAATAAGTGCTTCCCTGGCAAGCACAAGGGCCTGAGTTCAATCCCCAGGTCCACCAAAAAAAAAAAAACCCCAAAAGAACCAGTTCAACCAAACCAAGGAAACAAAAAAACCCCTATTAAAAAGAAAAAGGCAAAAACTGATTTTTTTTTTTGTGGAACTGGGGATTGAACTCAGGCTCTTGTACGTGCCAGGCAAGTGCTTATTCTCCCTGGCCCCTCAAAATGAAATTTTATGCCCATTAAATAACTACTACTTTTGCTCTCATCCAGCCCCTGGCCACCCCAATTGAATGTACTGTTTCTATAAATTTGACTACTCCAAATACTTCATAAGTGAAGCCATGCAGTATTTGTCTTTTTGAGACAGGGTCTCACTATGCAGTTCAGGATGGCCTTAAGCTTACTTTGTAGCCCAAGCTGGTCTTGAACTCACAATAATCCTCCTGTGTCAGCCTCCCAAGTGCTGGCATTACAGGCCTGCGCCACCACGCCCGGCTCCTTTTTTTTTTTTCCTGGTTTATTTATTTATTTATTTGGGATGAGGAATTGAATGAACTCAGGACCGTGTGCTTGCAAGACAGGTGTTGTGCCTCTGAGCTATATACCTGACATTTTTTTGAAACATGTCCTTGCTATGTAGTTCAGCCCAGGACTGAACTCACTATATAGCTCAGGCTGGTCTGAAACTCGTGGTGATTCTCCTGCATGATTCTCCAGGCATGTGATACCAAGACTGGCTTTTTTTCTTTTCTTCTTTTGCCTTAAATGGGGTCTTACTAATTTCCCACCCTGGTAATTACCTTGTCCTCTAATGTTTCTGCCTTAGCCTTCTGAGCAGCTGATTACAGGTGCTAGCTTTCATTCCTGACTATATTTTTCTTTTTATAACTGGTTGTTTTAGTGTAAAGTATCTTTAAGAGTCATCTATGTTTTAGTATGTATCAGGCTTTCTTTTTACAGGATAAATTTCCATTTGTTATGTATGCTGTCCCATGCCTGTAATCCCAGCATTTGTAAGGCTGAGGCAGAAGAATCACTGCCAGTTCCAGACCAGCTTGGGCTACATAATAGCCAGAGTTGCCCTGAGTTTGAGGCTATCCAGAGGTACATTCAAGGTCAGCCTGACCTGCAAAGGGAGACCCTATCTCAAAAAACAAAACCAAATTAAAAAGAACAACTTTCTATGTTCTTTAGATTATGGGGTTCTTATTCTTGTAATAGTGTTAAAAAAGAATTATTTCAGAAATAAGTGACATTTTATAACTCCTTATAACTTCTATGAGGTTATCAGGTTAGCACAATTATATGACTGTTCCAGTAAAGTTTTTCATAGGAAAATATTTACTAAAAGCTTTTTAATATATTAAGAAGTTATTAATTTTTGTCATTTGTATAAGACAGACAAGTGTGGTATACTTTTGTCCTATGGTGATATCACGATCAATGGGATTCACAGATCTAAAACATTTTTATTACATTCACAAAGCTGCAAAAAGATCTCCGACATAATATTTACTAAGTTTTCTTGAGTAGGCTGATATGTTTGGCACGGGTGGAGTATTTTAGCCAGCTGGTGAAGAAATTGAAAGACGCCTTGGTTCTATGTTTCAGTTTAGAGCTATCAAAACCTTCTTAGCAACCTGAATACAACAGTGGAGTCCACACCAACTGTTGAGTTTAGCACTTTTGAAATTATTTATATTTTTAAAAAGTTGTCCTTGGAGATGGCTCAATAGAATAAGCAGTTCCTTGGGAAGTGTAAGGACCTGAGTTCAATCCCTGGTTCTGTGTGTGTGGGGGGAGTTGTCCCTATTTGTAGAATGGAATGTTAGTATTTCTTATTCCATAGGCTCTTGTGTGGATGAAGTGAGGTGTTTAGCAGAGTGAGTGGCTATTAGTATTATTCTTATCACTAGCATTGTGTTTGGTATGCCTATGTTTAAAGAAGTCCAAGTGCAGTATCATGGAGGGTAATCTGTTCTATCATTTGTTTCTCTAATGAATTTAATGAAGTTTAACATGTGCTAGGCATTTCACAATGTTCAAAGATGGGTCTGCCTTGAAGGAGCTTGTACTGAGGTATTTAAAGTGGGAGTAATTCTATAGTGATTTTCTTCTTCTTTTCTGCAGTACTGGGGATTGAACTCAGCACCTTGTACTTCTCAGGCAGCTCTTATTCTACTGAACTATTTCCTGGCCCTATAGTTTCTCAAATTTTAAATTTTGATAAAAATAGGGTAAAAAAAATTTTTTTTTTTTGTACTAGAGAGTGAATTTGAGCTTACCAGGCAAGTGCTTATGCTGCTAAGTTATATTCCCATTGACAGTATAATTTTAATATTTTAAAACCTTTTTAGGGCCACAGAGATAGCTCAGTAGAATAAGTGCCTGGCAAGCACAGAGTCCTGAGTTCATTACCTGGAATTGCAAAAAAAAAAAAAAAAAAAAAAAAAAAAAACACCAAGAAAAACAACAACAACAAACAAAATAACAACAACAAAATCTTCTTAGTAATTCTGTAAATATTCTTTGACTTGTGGATTTTGTTTGCTCTAGCCAGCACCAAATCAAGTCACTTTTCATCTGCCCCTACATCGTTACTATGCCATGTTTTTGAGTAAGGTAAGACTGTTACTAAGCAATTGTTTTGTTTTTTAAAAGAACTGTATTTTTGGTTTTGGGAAAAAATATCAAATTACTAACTTTTGTGTCATAATTTGTAGGCTGTGAAATGTCAAGAGTTAGATCTGGATTCCGTTTTACCAGATCAGGAAATGTTAATGAAATTAATGATTCATCCACTCCAAATTCAAGTATGTATTCAGCCTTTTAAAGTGTTTAGAAATGGATTTCTTACCTTAATTTGTGTGCTTTTATCATTGTGATTATAGCCAGAATGTTTGAAAATTAAAAAAAAAAGAATTTAATTCTTACAGGCAGATTATATTTTGGCATTTTTTTTTTTTCTCACAAGATTTACGGTTAATTTCCCTAGGAATTCTTTACTATATTTATTCACAGAGAGGTTTTAATGTATTTAATACTTGGAAGTCAGGTGATCCACAAGTTCTAGCCTTCAAGCATGTAGTATTTTATTTTCCACATAGTTTGGGGTAATTCCTTTGTTGGGTTTTAATTTTCTTGTCTAATTTAAGAAGGGAAGGAAGAGAAAAGAATTAGCTAGAATAAACACTTGTGACTTTTTTCAGTTTTTGTACTAATTTCGTGGGCCAAACTTTCATATACATAAGACAGACTTGTGTTTCAATTTATTTTTTTTTTGTTCATTTTAGATTACTTTTGAATTATTTTAGGAACTAAGAACAAGTAGCAAATAAAGTTATGATTGCTTATTTTTAAATGTGCCTGGACATAAACATGTCAGTAATCAAATATTGGGGCTGGGAAGATGGCTCAGTAGAATAAACACTTCTCTCTCAATCCCTGGTTCTGCCAAAAAAAAAAGTAAGAAAATTGTTTTTTCTTTTTTTTTTTGGGGGGGGGGCGGAATCAGGGATTGAACTCAGGCTCTTGCACTTGCCAGGGAAGTGCTGATTCCACTGAGCCATCTCCCTGGCCCAAGAAAATTAATTGTAACCTGATTTTTTTTTTTAGCTTTCCAGTTATTTGGAGAATGAATTATTTAGATTAAATTTTGAGTTATGTTGAATTAAAAATGTAGAATGTATTCATTGACTTTGGACAGTTAGTTCTGTACTTACCCTATTGTTTTTCTTTAGACATTATTTGGCCAGGGATATAGCCCAGTCACATAAGTGCATGCCTGGCAAGTGCAAGGTCTCAAGTTTGATTCCTGGTGCCCCCCCCCCCCCCATGTATTTATGCTTTTTTTGTTTGTTTTGGAGGAATACTTTGGAGAAAAATGAGCATTGAATTCTGTTTTAGTTTCTCTTCTCTTGTTGCTGGGACAAATACCCAACACCCAAAATGAAGGTAGAAAAGGTTTATTTAGCTCATAGTTACTGGAGGTTTCAGTCCATAGTTGGCTGGCTCCAAGGCAGAGGGGCACATGGCAGAGAGCAGCAGTTCATGGTGGCAGAACAGCAACAACAACAAAGAACAATCGCTAAAGAAAGTCTGTCTCTCTGTCTGTTATATTATGTTCAGGTTCTCTGACCCAGGATGGAGGAAGTACTCACACCCATAATCCCAGCAGTATTAAAACCTATTAGCCCAGTTTTGGATCACACATAATCAGAGGGGATCATGAGTTCATCACAAACTCTAGAAGTCCCCACCCCATGACTACATGAGGCTTTGGGGGGACAGCTAGACACAAACTGTAACAATTTCCTATGAAACATTTCAGTGAAGTTATTTTAAATGTATCCAGAGTCCACCATAGAAAACTAACTTATGTATAAACTCTAAAAAAGGAAGCCATCTGCAGCACAATAAGTTTAAAAATAGACAAATGTGGTGATGCATGCTGATGTTAGTACTCTGGTAGGAGGATGAGACAGGAAGATCGTAAGTTCTAGTCCAGAATGAGCTATATAAGAAGACCCTGTCTCAAAAAATTAAAGAACAAGAAACCCAAGTCAACCACTTTGCAAAAAACAAAATTTGACCCAAACAACAGCCACAACAATACCACCACCAAAACAAAAAAAAAACCAAATGGAATTGAATTCCACGGAACAGAATAATGTCAGGTTCATATTATGATTAATTAAATTCTAAAATATTTTTAAATGTTTGCTTAATATAAGACAGTTTTATAAAGTTTAATTTATTGTCAAATGTACTTTTTTAGGCAAGTCTTGCTGAAATCCACAGCAATATGTGGGTAAGAAATGGTTTGCAAATCAAAGGACAAGCCATGACTTATGTCCAGTCTCATTTCTGTAATTCTATGATTGATCCTGACATTTACCTATTACAGGTAAGTTACTTGACAAGTGCAGATGTTGGAGCTTTGGTGTGTCCATTTGTATCTAATGAATTTTAATTTATAAAGACGTGAGAGTGATGACATAAAGAGGGCAGTGACATTGCAACAAGAATTCCTTTTTTTTTTAATGATAGTTTACATCTTTATTTATTTTATTTTTATTTTTATTATTTTTGTCTTTTTGACACAGGGTCTCACTATGCAGTTCAGGCTGGCCTTAAGCTCACTTTGTAGCTCAGGCTGGTCTCAGACTCACAACAATCCTCCTGCCTCAGCCTCCCAAGTGCTTGGATTACAGGCATGCGCCACCACACCCGGCTACTACAAGAATTCCTTACCTACATTTCCCAGGGGATGGCCGTATCATGTAGGGGCGCATCAGGCTTTTGCCAGGAGGCAGGGCAGATATGAGTGATTTCTGGGGTTTGGCAGGAAAAACAGGAAGAGCAGGGGAAGCAATTCAGGCTTGGGTAGCTTGAATAATTCTAGTGGGCTTTGGTGCGTGGGAGTTGTACTTAGGAGCTGTCTGTTACTGGGTCCTGGGTTGATTTAGAGCAGGAAAACTTTGGGTTGTTGTGTGAGAGTTAGATAAAGTAGCGGTTCACTTGCTGGAGGCACATATCTCAAGTAAGGTTTTACTATTGAAGAATTAGCTGTGGGGACACTTCCTCCCCTGGTCTGTAAGGCTCCCAAATATGTCCAAACATCATAAAATCCATAACATATTTTTATAAGATATTAAGAAGTAAAATTGAATATTGAGAAGTACAGCTTTTTTCTTCTTTTAAAGGTTTGTGCTTCTAGACTTGACCCAGATTATTTTATATCATCTGTCTTTGAAAGGTAAGCATAATTTTATTAAGACAAGTATTAGGAAGCATTTGGAATTAAATATAATTTTGTTTTAACTTCTGTAAATATCTAAAATATATTTCAGCAAAATGTCTCTTTTTATAGATTTAAAGTGGTAGACTTGCTGACAATGGCATCACAACACCAAAATACAGTGCTTGACGCGGAGCATGAGAGGTCCATGCTAGAAGGCGCTCTTACGTTCCTTGTGATTCTTCTGAGTCTTCGTTTACATTTAGGTAAAAACCACAAACACTAATAATACTGAAATACTTTTATTTTTTTTTCTTCCTTTCTCTTTGATAACTGCCTTATGGAAAAATGGAAAGGATGTGGTTGTATTTAAACATAGTTTAAAACTCTTGATATGTTGTATGATTGTTAGATCTTTTGGAATAGCTTTTTTTTTGTTTTGTTTTGTTATACTGGGGGTTGAAACAGGGACCTTTGTGCACTAAGCTACACTCAGCCCTTTATTATTTTTCATTTTGAGACTGTCTTACTGAGCTGGGATTCTCCTCCTTTAGCCTCCAGAATGCTGGGATTATAGGTTTGTGCCATCCTGGCCAGCTGAAAGAGCCTTTAACAATTTCTTTGCTTAAAATTTCTTTTGTTTTGAACTACAAATATCAGGGTAAACCAGTTAAATGTAGGCCATTGAAGTGTGGTCTGAAGTTTGAAACTTCTCATATTTGATAAAACAACCAAATAAAATGTGTAATAAGTTCCTCTTCTTTTTTAAAAAAATATATTCAGATTTATTCTGCTTGTCATAATTCTAGGAATGTCTGATGATGAGATTCTCAGGGCTGAGATGGTAGCCCAGCTCTGTATGAATGACAGGACACATAGCTCATTGCTGGACCTCATATCCTTTTAAAAGTTACATTTTCTATTGCAGGATCTAAAATAACAAATGATTTTTATTGATTGTAACAGTTTTTTTAAGATAATTGTAATACTCTACTTGGGATTTTGTAGTATTGGGAATTTTTTTGTGGTATAAAGATACCCAGCAACTGAGCTAAATCCCTAGCATGTTTTATTTTTGAGAAAATCTAAGTTACCTAAGCCATCCTTGAATTTCTGATTCTCTTGCCTTGGCCTGCAGTAGCTGAGACTACATGCTGGCACCACCATGCCTTCTGTCCAACTTGAAAAATAATGTGGAAAAAGAATGGCAGTTATTTGCTCAAGTATATCTTCAAAGCTACTGATGGGGATTTTTACCTCTCAGAAGTGTCCTTCTGAGAGCCAGGATGATGGCTTTGGACACCATTAGGAACTAGCCTTCTAGGAGAACATTGGCAAAAGGAAACGGGGTATTTTGTAAAAAAAAAAAATAAAAAAAATCTAAGTCTACTTTATCTGTGTAGGCAGTCCAGAATTGTGTTTTAATGATTAGAGGTATAACTTATAGTTCCAGGGTGTTAAATATTATGAGGATTTTTATTGATGATTCAATATTAAAGAATTTTCAGATTTGTAGATTATTGGCTTCAAATTACAAATTTGTTCTTTGTGTAAGCCTGAACACAGAATGAGTACCTCTTTTTCAATTAATTAAATGTTAATGATTATAATTTTATTATGAAAATATTTGGGTATATTTTGTATGTATATTCTCTGTGTTGGAAAGAATTGGCTTGAAATTAAGATTTTTGTCAACTAACTCCTTAGAATACTTACTTGACTATATTAAAAAGTTTCATAAGCAACACCAATTTTTGTTATTTTATAATTTCATTAACCATTATAGATTGTGGTACAGAGCAAGCATAGCCTGTAGGTTTGAATTTAAGAATTAGTTACCTTATTGTGAAACAAAAAAGAGAATATTTGTGTTTTGCCGCTTTTCCTTCTTAAATCTGCTTTGTATCTTTTTACTTTGGGGGAAGTTCCATGTTTTTAGGAAAGTTTTTTCTCATAAAAGTGTTGTCTAATTTTTTTCATATTTTGGTTTAAAAATGATTTAGAATGACAATTCCTAGTTATTGAGCTATTAATAGCCCTCTTGTGGCCAACTTTATATATTACAACTAATTTCTAGCTTGGTTAAAAAAAACAATTAGGAAACTAGAATACTTTGGGAAGGCTAGGAAACTAACTTTCAATCACAAAGACTTTTTCTTGACCCATACATCATATTCCTGAGAATCCCAACCCCAAAAGTGGCATCATTCCAGGAAGTTATAGCTTTGAGTCAGTTTTATCAGCTGTTGCTGATTTTAAGGCTCCTGTTTTTGAACCTGGAGGCTCAATGCAACAAGGCATGTATACCCCTAAAGGTATGTTTCTGTGTGTGCACATGGTTTTGCCTTTGTGGGTGGAATCTTGGAATTGCTTTTTAAGTGCACTGTATAGATGGTTATTATGTACAACATAATTTCACATAGACTCAGTGCCATAGTTAACAATTTCTTGTTCTAGAAAGTTGAAATATGCTTAATCTTTATACTGTTTTCAAATGTTAAGAATTTTGTTAGAATAAGAAGACACTGTAATCAAAAGGCAGTGGTTTTTAAAATTGTTATTCTCAAGCTACTTTTTAAACTTTTGCCTTACATGTTTATTATATACTGTACTTCATATTATATTTTGTTAAATAAGTCAACTTATAAAAATTCACTTCATCCTAAACATGAGTATTAGTGAGGTCATGAGTTTTACTTGATACTTACAATTTTCTAGTAACATTAATATCAAATTATGTAATGATTAAAAATGCCACATAGACTTATACTCCACTATTTGTATACATAAATATATAGTATCATAGTTCCTAATTATACAACAGGTAAAAGGGACAATCACTAATTTTAGCAAAGGACAATCACTAATTTTAGCAAAGGTCATTTCTTGTAAACAGGAATGTATAGTGACACTCAAAAATCAGTGGCTCATTATTTAATCAAATACTTTCTATGTTTTTAACTTTGGATACTTTTGAAGGTGTTAATGTATTCTCTTACTTTTTGGTAGACAGTTTACAAAGGGCAAGAGCAATGAATTAAACTGTTATTGTAGGGCATTAATATTATAAAACTATCTCAGTAGTGCTTGTGGAATTTGAGAACATATGTAATGTTGAAATTGTGATTTTTGACTTAGGAAAGTAGTCACAACAATAAGCTTATGTAGTAAGATCAAAGTATTCAATTTTTTGAATTTAAAATGTACTTAATAAACATAATGAATCATTGATAGAGATTGACTGTCTTCCTAAGAAGTCAGTGTTCTGTTTCTACTTTGTTTGCATAATAGCTGAAGTCTGGGATCAGGAGTTTGACCCTGTCATGGTCATTCTTCGAACAGTTTACCGTAGAGATGTGCAGTCTGCAATGGACAGATACACAGCATTGTAAGTCCATCAAATTGATTAATGGTGTAATGAAATATTTTGTATTTGTATAAAACAATTTCATTTATCACCTATGGTACACTTTCATTAAAGTATACTCAATCCAGGAGGACAAAATAATACTTTTAAGGTTTTCAAGATCAATCTATCTGAAATTTATCTTCTTAAGATCTTTTCTTAGAATTTATTGTAAATTATATAGAACATAATTTCTGAATCAAAATACAGAAATTTGGTGACTATTTGGTAATGGAATTTGAAACTTGATTATGTGTTGTTCTACTTTTGAACCAGTAGAGGAAGCAGAAGCTAAGAAAACTGCATGAAACCAGAGATGATAATAGGTATTTACAGAAGTAACAGCCTAGAGAACAACTGGAACAAAGTGCATTCTACTTACTATTTTATAAAAAGATGATGTCAGAAATAAATTTTGAATGATACCTTTATAATAAAAATGGATTCTATACTTTCTGTAAATTATGGACTATTTTTTTTAATATATTCATCTCTTTTTACACCATAGTAGTTAATACCATATGACTGAAGATTAACATCTTTTATTTGTGCTTCTCTTTTTTGTTTTTCTATTACTGGGGATTGAAACCAGGGTCTTCACAGAAAACCCCTCCCCTTTAAAATTTTGATAAGCTTTCTAGGCTTGAACTTGTAGCCCTCTTGCTTCAGCCTCCCACAGCCAGGGAGTACAGCTTTCATCATCATGTCCAGCTTTATTTGGTATCTTTTTAGAGTTTACAATTTATAAGAACAAGTTTTAAGATATTTATGCAAATATCTTTGATCTTGAGAAAATACTAGCCTAGAAAACAATCGAAGTACAATTACAGATTTTATGTTTAGTACTTGTCTTTCTCTAAAGCCCATGTGAAGATTGACTTTTTTCTCTGCTTTTGTGGTTACTTCCTTTTATGTTTTTCTTGTGTTTTGTTATGTTTTCTTTGCTTAAAGGAGCTCAGTTGTCCTGATGCTAGCATATAGTATGCATTCAGAGTGTATTTGTTTTTTTTTTGGCAGAATTGGAATCAGACCCTTATGCTTGCCAGGGAAGCGCTTATTCTACTGAGCATCTCCGTGGCCCTCAGGATGTATTTGTTGAATGAGGAAATTCAGTAGTTCACATTGAAAAATTAAGAAATAGGGGCCAGGGAGATGGCTCAGTAGAATAAGTGCTTGCCTGGCAAGGGCCTGAGTTCAATCTCCAGTTCCTCCAAAAAAAAAAAAAAGGAATGTACCATTTTGTATCTGTATATTCAAAATAGGATAGATATGCAGCTATACTCTCTTAATTCAATGAACAGAGAGATTTGTTCTAATAGTGTGTGTGAACAGGATATCGTGTCTGCATCTTGTATAGTGAATAACCACTAAGACAACAATATGCAATGTCTTAATTATTAGAACTGTCCTACTAATCGGTTTTGAAACTCTCATTGCTATTTGTTTCTCAAAATTATTAAAAAAAAGAAAAGAAATGGGTTGGGAGAAGTATTTGTATGGAAGTCCTAAGGGTGACTTTTCTATTGTCTAAAGTTGCTCTGTCTTTTTTTAGGGTAATGATAGTATTGGCTAGTGGTTAGCCATTTTTAATATCTAAGATTTAAATATATAGTGAATGTGAATTTAATACTGTCTTATTTTTGTTAACTGATAGCAGTTTAGACTGTAAATAGGCTGACAGTGAAAGCTTTGAAGCAGTCATTAAATGATTGTAAAGGGCAAATTTTATTTTGTTTTTTAATGTATTTTAGTACAGGGTCTCCAGGGTATCACAATGTAGATCAGACTCAGTGTTTCTCCTGTTTTAAGCCTCCGAAGCACTGGGATTACAGGCGTGTGCCACCACGCCCAGTCTTAGCCTGCCATCTCAGCATTCTCCAGGGGCAGAGTTGGGCGTTGCGGGCAGGGGGGGTCGGGGGGATTGAACCCTGGCCACTGTGCTCTGCCTAAGCCGGTGTTTTAGTCCCCTGAGTTATCTGGCCATCCCAGGGCAAATTTTTTTTAACAGTACTCATTCATAGGTGCTTGTTATGTAATCTGAAAGGAAGAGGATTATTTTTCACTCAGCAAACTTTTCATTTACTTCTGAACAGTTAATGTCTCTTTTACAGCAGTGGTTTTTAATTTGAGATGATTTTTGTCTCCCAGGGCGCTTAGCAATGCCTAAAGGCTGGTCGGGTTACTGACAGTAGAGGCTAGGTCTGTGCCCCACTGCCAAGCATTATCTTGCCCCAATGCCACTGGTACTGATGATGAGAAATCTGGTTTAATATATGTGATATAGGTACCCTTATTTGGAGGAATACTGTTTTCCTAATCTATTTTGTATTGTTTATATCTGTCTCAAATTTTGTTTTATAGCTACTTCATATAATTAGATAAACTTTTCCCAAAGCATTTTTATCATTTTTTTCCTGTTTTGCCTTGTTTTTCCCAGTGTTCTCAGTTTCCTCAACTTGGCTTTTGAATACCTGTACAATTTTAAAACATCTCTTAGAAATATTTCTGAATGGGCTAAGGATATAGGTCAGTGGCACAAGGATTTGCCTGGCAAGTGCAAGGTCCTGAGTTCAATTGTCCGTAAAAGAAAAAAAGAAACATTTATGAATTGCTGTATGTTTCTTAGTGTCTGAAAAAGCTATATTTTAAAAGAAATGTATATGAAAAGCAGTAATAACAGATATACTTTTAATTTCATTCTAAAATTCTTTATTTACTGTCTTGTAAATTAATCTTTGAAATTCAATATGAAGGCCTTTTCTTTGTGTGATAACATTTGTGAGGCCTAGCATGGGTGGCAAATGCCTGTAGTACCATCAGCACTCTGAGGCTGAGGCAGGTAGAAGATTGTCCCGAATTCAAGGCCAGTTCACAATTACACATAGCAAGATTCTGTCTCAAAAAAAAAAAAAAAAAACAAACATAAAAACTAAAAAACAAAAGACAACAAAAACCCCAAAACATTTTATGTACTTAAATATCTATGAAGAAATGTGTTCATTTGTATGTAAATCTTGAAGTTTTACAAAGTTTGTGTGTGAAATACAGTGTCTGTGTCATTTATATTTTATTGTATACTTGTTCTAATTTTTATTAGTACAAATCAACTCTACTATTTTGAAAGATTACACTAAACTATAGGACTTACTGGCTATTGGTCATTTCATCTTTTGGATTTAAGGGACAGAAAGTTGGTTAACTGATTTTACTAAGATCCATTTTTATCTTCACGAAGACAGTGGGAAGGCCCTTTGAAGAATAATAGCAAATAATGATTGGATAAACTAAGACTATTGTATCCTCAGAATCTGTAATTCGGTGCCAGGCATGTTGTAGACAGACAGTAAATGTTAGATGCATGAAAAGTACATGCTTTCTAAGTTTGAGTGAAAATAAGCCATTTCATTTATGTGATGTTAGGTGTTCAGAATCTTAAGATCTTATTGCTGGAAAAGCCCTTTGAGATGTAATGCATATCCCCAGGTAGTATCTCACAGTGTGGCCCTGGAAGAGGGGGCTGGGCAAAGCAGGAGAAGGTTGCCTGGCAGGATGCGACTAGACTGCTTCTTGCACTCCTTCCCATGTGCCCTTTAGTTGATTGGTCAATAACAAACAAAAAACAAACCAACAATTGGAAAGCTACCTATTCATTGTTACATTTTTAGGTTTGAAGAAATTGTGCCCTAGAAAAGCTCAAATATACTTCCTAATGGCCATGCTAGAACTATAGTCACTAGAACTTTCACAAAAACCAAAAGAGACTTTGTATAGTAGGTGTTTAAATTCAAATAGAAAATAAGTTTAAAAACATACTGACTTCTGATGCTTGCTTATCTTGAAAGTTAATGATTGATGCCCATCTTTGAAAATGTGATATATGAGATTATATATATCAGTTTTGTTTCCAACTGGTCAATAACTAGAATGCTTTTGAAAAGAGCATTCAGAATGATGTAGTACTTGCAGTCTTGAACATATAACAACATAACTTACTTTGTATTGCTTTGTTAACCTAGGTACTGCGTGTTTCGAGGCTAGTGCTTAAAGTGAACAGAGAGACAAAAACTGAAAATTTGTTTTCTTTGCCAAAAGCAACAGACTGGTTGAAATATTTCCTTATAAGTATTGAGATTTTTTTGAACAATGTATCTATATCTGTCACTGTAGTATGTATGAGGGACATGTTTTTTTAAAGATATGAAATTTATGGGATTTATGAATCTTAGGTGCAGTTCACTTCTATGATGTTAATAGTATTTTTTCCCACAATAGATATATTCTGTCATCCTCATTCATATTGTCTTATTTTTTGTCTTCTGTCTCTGTCTCTGTCTGTCTTTGTCTCTGTGTGTGGATATGTGTGGATGTGTGTGTGTGTGTGTGTGTGTCTGTCTGTCTGTCTGTCTGTCTGTCTGTCTGTATTGGGGATTGAGCCCAGGGTCTTTGCATGCAGCTATATTTTTAACCTTTTAAGATTTCTTGAGACATAATCTTGCTGAGTTGCTCAGGCCAGGTTTGAACTTGTGATCTTCATGCTTTAGACTTCTGTGTAGCTGGCATTACAGGCATATGTTACTGCACCTGGTAATAGCTTTTTTAAAATTGTAAAACCCCTTGAAGGGGCTCAGTGGAATAAGTGCTTCCCTGGCAAGTGCAAGGGTCTGAGTTCAATCCCCAGTTCCGCAAACAACAACAACACAGTCAAAACATGGACAAGTGAAGTAAAATCCCTTGCCCCACTTACGTAGTATCTCTTTACTTTATGATATCTATTATTTGTTCTCCAGCTTTCATATGAAAATCATTCCTCAGATTAAGACTTCTATTATGGAGACTTTTGTTATAGAATCTTAGATCCTAGTTTTGTATTCTGAACATTAGACTTCACAGATACATGATCTGGAAATATATTCTCTCTCTCTCTATCTCTCCCTCCCTCCCTCCCTCCCTCTCGTTTACCTTCCCCTCCCTCCCTTCCTCCCTCCCTCCCTCTTCTTTGTACCATGGATCAAACTCAGCACCTTGCATCAAACTCAGGACCTTGCACTTGCCAGGCAGTCACTTATTCCACTGAGCTATCTTCCTGGCCCCTAGGAAATATTTTTGACCATTCTGTGGATGGGCTTTATACTTTCTTGAGAGTGTTTTTTTTTTTTTCTTTGCGGAACCTGGGATTGAACTCACATCTCTAGGCTTGCCAGGCAAGCGCTTATTCTACTGAGCCATCTCCCTGGCCCCAGAGTGTTCTGTGAAGCACCAATGTTTAAAATTTTTATTTTCTTGGACTATTAGAAGTGTATTCCTATCATTTACAACAATTGTAGATTTGTCAGTTTTGTTTGTAATTCTCTCATTTTGCCTTTTGTTTTTTGAGTGTACTATTTGCCTAACAATTTGTAATTACTATTTTCATGGGAAGTCTGTTTTTCTTCCATCCCAAAAGAGATGGACAGATTCTTACTTCTGTTTGTGAGTTACCCTCTTCAGTGAGGACAAACACTTTTGAAGTTCTCAGCTTTTTATTTGGGTGGAGGAGGTATCTCACTGAGCCTTGAGTCCAATAACTTGTGCTGTTCCTGTTCAAGGACTTTAAAAACATTTGAATAATGTTACAGATTATTGTGAAGTCCTTTTTTTCCTGGTAGTGGAATGCTGTATTTTTTAGGTGAGCTCAAGTATATATTCAGAAGATTTTACATTTTATAGCCATTGGTGGTAGAAGAATTTTCAAATCATCTATTTTGCTCTGTTAGAATGGCTGTTTTTGAGTCCTGCGCTCAAGAGATCCTTCCATTTTAGGCCCCGTGAAGAGCTAGGTCTATAGATGCATGCCACTGTGCCTATCCTACTTTTAGTAATTTTACTTTCATATTTCTAGTTTTTAGCTCAGGTCTTTTAAAAATAATTATTTTATGAAAAATAACAATTTCATAACAAAACAACAATAATTACTGTAACTTACTGTATTTTTTTATCCTATAGAAAAGGAAATGGTCATATTTATTTTGTGGTGACTAGGTACCTGTTCAGTATTTTTAATCAACTGTGTAGATAAATAAGTCAGAAATTGATATCTATAAATCACTGTTTAAATCACAGTTCAATTTTGAGTCTGTTATCTAACTTTTATTTATTTTTTTTAGTTTGAAACAGAGTGGAAAGTTTCCTGGAAATCCCTGGCCTCCTTATAAGAAAAGGACATCACTTCATCCTAGCTATAAAGGTCTCATGAGACTTTTGCACTGTAAAACTTTACACATTGTGCTATTTACTCTACTTTACAAGGTACAGTAATAACTTGAACAGAAAGATTTAGACTAGGGTTTATTGTTATAGTATTCAAACTAAAGTGCTAAAAGATAATATTTACATGTACTGGTAAAGCAATTATTTATAAAGCAAAGATAAAGAAGGATGTTATTGCATATATATGAATTCCAAGTTGAAAGTAACAAAAAGACTATACCATTCTTTGTGAGAAACTTTATCTTGGTCACTGTTAGGAAGAAGTATTAGTTTATGGCTTCTGTAGAACAAGTAGTGTTCTATAAGTGTTATTAAATGAACTAAGGGACTAAAAAGTTCCCTCTAACATGGCAGCTCTGTGGGCCAGTGACTTTAGTACAGGGTGGCTATCTTTGCTTTTAGTCTCAGATTGGGAATTTGGGCTAGAGGTTTTTTTTTT
>PVKA01018250.1:0-44227 GCA_004027165.1 Ctenomys sociabilis
AAAAAAAAAAGCATAGAGAAGGGAAGACAAGGAGAGCAAGTGACAGAAGCATGTAGAGGAAGAATCTGCCCACAGCTCCATGCACCCCATAAGTCACTAACAAGTGCTTTGTGTGAAGCACAGCATTGTCTCCAAACTCACTAACAGCAGATCCAGAAAAGGAAACTTGGCCTGGTGAATATCCTCAAGACAAAAGTGCACCATTTCTGAGGAAAGCAGCCTTTTCTGTGTCTGAACTAGACAAGCTCCTAGGATGCTCCTGAGTAGACCCGCCCTGTGCACGTGCACACACAGAACAGCATGCACTATGGAACATGCTCAGTTGATGCTTTCCTAAGGTCCCTCACCCACGACAAAGGTGCCACACTTAGCAGAGAATCACCACCACCCCTCCAGGCCACCACACACTCTGGCTCTCACCCCTCACTGCTCTCACCATTTTGTGTTGTCATCATTTCTTTGTGTGTCTATCTCCTTTTAAGTTTGTGGATCTCTTGAGGTCTGAAAACCATGTCTGTCTCACTGCCAAACATTTGTTTGGGCTGGTGAGTACATTAGTGAACTTTACATGTACACGTATTTTCTGCACCAACAGGAGAATTTATAGACAAGGCTGTTGTAGAAGGTGACATACAGAGTGGGAGACTAAGGAATGCCTGTCACTGAGTTCGAGTCTCTCAAGAAATGAGAGTCGCATACAAGTCAGCCAACCAGTCCCTATGGGGAAGAAGCAAGAAGGGTGGAATCCTCGTAGCTTCTTGTCACTCTCTGTGCACCACTCAGGACAGAGCACAGAGGTCACAGCTACAGAGTATCTCAAAATTTTTTCAATGCCCCTTGAAGGATGTCTGAAAAGCACCTTTGAAGAAAAATAAAGAACTTACAAAAAAGAAAAATTGTGACAACTGGTTATGTATTATCCTTCTTCAAATCCTGATGGGAGGGCCGGGGAGATGGCTCAATAGAATAAATATTTCCCTGGTAAGCACAAGGACCTGAGTTCAATCCATAAATCCTGATGGGAAGGCATGATAAAATCCTTTCCAAATTAAAATGCTCTTCATGCACTTCTATAGGCAATAGGAAAGAACAGCAAGGTCTGTATTTCTCTCTCTCATCTTGCACAGATCTCTCCTAGCATCCAGGAGAGATGGGTGGACAGGGTCAGTGTGTCCCATCTCCCTCTTTCTCTTGTCATTAACTGCCCCAACTCTGCTCAGTAAGAAAGACAAAACAGTGAACCAAAAATGGGCTTTGTCCTCAAAGAACTGTTTGTCTTTTCCAGTATTGTTGACAAATGAACTGAGTTTCTTTAAATTCTTTGGTATTTCACTCATTTAAAAAAAAGATACTATCTACCATCTACCTAAGCACAAACTCACAACAAGCTATGTGCAGAGGGGCCTGCCTGAATGCCTGCAACCCACACTACTCAGGTGACTGAGGCCTGAAGGCTGTAAGTTAAAAATCAACCTGGGCTCAAAGGGGCTGGGGATGTAGCTTAAAGGGTGGCTAGCCCTTAGATTGGAGCCCCGGAGCTATTACCTTAGTTAATTAATTCACACCAAGACCTGTCCCACTGTTTCCCACCCCAAAGAGACCTCAGAGTAAGAATGAAAATCGATGTGAGGGCTGAGGACATAGCTCACTAGAATTAGTGCCTGCCCTGCAAGCTCAGGGTCCTGAGTTCAATCCCAGGTACTACCAAAAAAAAAAAAAATCTAGGCGAGTTCCAAGGGGCCAAAGGCCTGCCTTTCTGGTGTTGTTGCTAACCACAGCACAGAGTTCCCTGCTCAAATCCAAGTTCTCCCAAGCGTTTTTTGGGACAAGTTGTCAGTACTTCTGGGGAATTGTGTTCAGGGGATTCCTGATCTGAACAATGTGTGAGCTAGCCACAGGCTCTGATGTACTCCTCACACGACTTTACTTAGAGAGAAAAATACAAATCACTCACTCTCCTCACTCGGGCAGGACAAGGCCCCTTTCCATGATGCCACAGATTTTTTTTTCCTTACTTGTCCAAAAGTGACATGCATTTTTCAGAGGGAACTTGGCAAACACACCCATCGCAACACAAGTGTTTTGCATTAAGTATACAGCATGCAGACTCCCAAAACACATCTCAGTGTGCTTTCAAAAAGAAAAAATCACTGAGCTGATTTCAAATAGTCACAGAACCAAAGAAACTGCTCCCTTCTGGAAACCGGAGGAAAGACCATCAGACAAGGCCTCCTTGCTCAGCAGCAGTATCTGAACACCGCATCTCACTCTGTGGATTAACATAACTTGAGAAGAGTGACTCCCTTCTAACTCTTGTTTTTTGGTTCGCTCAAAAAAAGAAAAAGAAAGAGTTCCTTTTGGCCTTAAATTTCTCGGCCTCAGTCTGTAGTCTGAAGACCACATCCTTTTTTGAAGACTTGGGCAATTTCGGTGGAGCCATGTTTAAACTGGGTGAGTGAAAATGAACTCCCTTCATAAAAGTGGCATTGTTTCACAGTCAGGTGATTCTTAGTGGGCTCAGTCTTTACTTTCCATGGGAATAGCCTTCAAGGAAGAAAGGGCCTTTGTTGAGTTCTGTTTTGTTTTGAGAACAGTCAGTTGGTTCTCTCTACCTTTCCTTTTAAGGCGCCAATCTTTCTGAAGACAACCGCAAAGTTTATGCAGAAGTAATGCAAAATAAAAGAAAGAGAGAATCTGTACACAGATGCAATTTGCCATTGCTTGGAGTATTTCATGGCAAGCTTTTCTCCTGCATTCCCAGCACAGGAGAACGCCAGCCCCACATGCCCGACTTGGGGCTGCAGAAGAGCAGGGAGGGAAACAGGGTATAAACTTCCTCCTCTGCAGGCCGCTCTGCTTCAGAGTCTGCCTGGCTGACTGCTCACCTTCAGACTCTGGGCTTGTTCCTGTTCTTGTTTGGCTTCAGATAAGTGGCAGAGATTTCAGTTGTGCTCAGTTGGTCTGTTTATCAGTACAAGTGTTCCAGTTTTCTTCAGAACCAAAGATTAGGTTCCTAGACTTTATCAATGTGTTGAAGTGTGTCCCTCAGGTGTGGACTTGGCTCAGTCCTCTGCTTCTTACAGCTTTTCCTTTCCCTACCCAGGTGTCAGACCTTTGCTCACACACACATGCACATACACATATACACATGCATGCACACACGTGCATGCACACAGGCACACACACACATGCACACACAAGTGTACACACAGGATTGTACTCAGTTACCTTTGTACTCAATTCCTTCCCAGTAATTCTAAACCCAACTACAGAAAGAATTAAGTTTCCTTTAAAACAATAAAAACTGGGAAAGAGAAGAGAAACAGAAAAGATAAAGCACTGTGGTGGGAAAACTCAGGTGCTCTCAATGGTGGGTCAGGCAGAAAG
This sequence comes from Ctenomys sociabilis, assembly GCA_004027165.1. Lineage (NCBI taxonomy): Eukaryota > Metazoa > Chordata > Mammalia > Rodentia > Ctenomyidae > Ctenomys > Ctenomys sociabilis. Next base: position 3,388 of record PVKA01018250.1, read on the forward strand.
GGAACAAAGTGTCTAACACACCAGCACTGGGCCCAGAAAAGAGCCAGGTTCTTCACACTTTGCCACTTAAGCCTTGAGACAGTTTGGAGTGACAAGATTTTCTCTGTTTTCTTTTTTTAATTTTTTACTTATTATTATCATTTTTAAAGAATACAAAAGAGTGATAGAAGAAAACAGCATTGTACATGATACAAGATTACACTAAACAAATAGGAATCTAACAATGGTTGCTTGATTGCTGTATTACATGATGTTATGTGCAAATTAATTTTTCAGATATAAACATGTAAGTTTTGTGGAAAAAAACAATAACTAAGAAGTTGTAAGAAATTCAAGAGAGGAAAAAAATCAGAGTAAAAACAAAAATTGTAATCATTGACTACTCCTTTCTTTTTTTATATTTATATACTTAGAATTCTCAAAGTACAAAGGAGTAGGAAATTAATAGTTTTAAAATTTCTGAATTTAGTTCAACTTATAATACCACATTTCCAAGAAAAATGAACCTTTTATACAGTAAGTTTAAATAAAATCACACCAAGATACACAAAAATGAAATTGTCCAAAACTTATTGTAAAGAAAAATGATTAAAGTATATAAATAAAAAATATTAGCTATGGAAGAACAAAATTAAATAGCATCTTATTCCACATTAGAAAGAAAAAAAAGGACCAAGTGTGTAAGAAACTAGACTAATTAAAGGACTGAAAGAGAAAAACAAAGATTTATCCTCTTTGAATTTTACACTTAGCAAACATACCTTTGAAACCTAAAAGTAAAATATTTTCTAGTTATACAAATTTGAAATATTTTAATATCTCTAGACATAGCATACAGGAAATAACAAAGAGCATAATTCAAAAGGCAAGGGAAGTTGCATTATGCTCCTGGATGAACAATAAAGAGCTCTCAAAGTGACAGTTAAACAGAACTATATAAAATATATTATTTTCTTTTTTTGAACTGGGGATTGAACTCGGCCCCTTGCACTAGCCAAGAAAGCACTTATTCCACTGAGCCATCTCCCCAGCCCTTATATAAAATATATTAGATGAACCCTTATTCTAAAGGTCATTGAAGATTTCTATGAAACAGTACTAATCTTATGTTGGTTTATACACATGCCTTTTTGTTGTTTGTGTGTATAAAGGACGGGAAAGAAATAATATAAGGTCAACAGAAAATGGAAATATACTTTTTAAAGTTTCTAATACTAGGAAAAGATATCATATGATGTTTTTTAGATAAATTGTAATTCAAAGATACAGTATAAATTTTAAAACACAAATTAAGATTAAGCAATATTTTAAAAATTAAATACTAATTAATTAAAAATTACATGTTTCAAAACAATTGAACTAAGAAAAAGTTTTCATGACAGTAAAGAAGTACTAAGAATAAAACATAAGATAAATACTGGAATGACAAATAAATGGCCATCACTTCTGACAGTTTGGGGACAGGATATTGCACAAAGCTCTAGTGTGTTGTGACATGGATAATGACCATGACACTTACTGGTGGCCAGGGGTCACTTGTGGGACTGAGCTACAGCTATTTCCTTGAAATCCACCCTATAGACCCATATGGAATCATGATCCATAAGGTGCAAGAGAAGTCCATTTCTAGAGTGTGCTGATGGAAATATTTTGCTGCTATACATAAAAGAATAACTGAAAGACTACTATTGTATACCTCTTATTCTCCTGTGTTTAACTGTTTGCCCTATTTGGTGGGTTCTTTCTATTCTCATTCATGAGGTTGTGATCATTTTGCTTCCTCTCTAGAACATCATTTAGTAGTCTGTGTAGACTTGGCTTTGTCATCATGAAATTCTTTAGTTGTTCTATGTCATGGCAGTATTTTACTTCTCCATTATACTTGAAATGTAGTTTTGCAGGGTATATGAGTCTGGGTTGGAATTTGTTTTCTTACAAGACTCGAAGTACTTTGCTCTTCTTGCCTTGATGGTTTGTGAATAGAAGTCTGCCATTATTCTGATGGATTTTCCTTTAAATATGATCTGTTTCTTTTCTTTAGCAGCTTTTAGTATACTGTTCCTGTGCTGAATTTCTGGGATCTTGATTATCATATGTCTGGGAGTGGTTTTAATTGGGTTGATGTTATTTGGAGTTCTATATGCTTGGGTTCCCTGAATGTCAGATTGTTGCCCCATACTTGGGAAGCTTTCTGCTATTACTTCTGCCCATATTCTTTTTATATCATTTTTATTGACTCCTTCCTTCTCATTGATGCTTATTAGTCTCACATTGTTCATCTTTGCATCGTCTTTCAGGTTTTGAATTATTTTTTCCTGAATCCTAGTTGTTTTTAAGAGATCTTTGCTTACTTTTTCACTAGCTGAAAACCTAGTGTCTTTAAGGTCAGAAAATCTATTTTTACTTCCACTCAAACGGATTTTCCAGCTTGTGATTGAGATTTTAATTTCCGGTATATACTAAAGTAACCAGGATTGAGATGTGTGGCTCCACCATGCCAGTGTCTTCCTCCTGTGGTTTATCACTCAACAGATGGGTTCCTGTAGTCACCCCAGAAAGGACAGAAAGGAAAGGCACGATGCTCTCAGCTGCCTGGGTCAGAGCACGACTCAAATCTCTGCTGCTCACAGCCCTTTGGTGAGAACACACCATGGACCCAGGCTTACTGCAGGGGCCCTGGCCACAGCACAGACCCCCAGATACTTGAGCACTGGTAGTCCGTGCAACACACCCAACTTCCCTGAGCACCACTGCGAAACTTTTTTAAAAGATGTATTTGGTACAGCTTAGACTCATAGTGATCCTCCTTTTTTAAGCCTCCACAGTGCTGGGATTACAGGTGTGCACCACCATGCCTGGTCTCAGTGGCCAGCTTGGTGCACTTGGGGTTAAGGCCAGCATGACATGTGTTGTCAGGGGTTAAACCTTCGTCCCTGTGTTTGCCTAAGAGGTGCTTAGTCAGCTGAGCTATCTCACTGACCCCACTGCCAAGCTTTTCATATTCTGTAAAAACTGAGGGCTACCAAAGCATCTTGCAGGCCTGCAGGGAGGAGCGACAGGCTGAAGCATTTGCAAAATGATTTCCTTAATTCAGCATCTGAAAGCTGAGTCAGGATGGGGATCTTCGGAAGAGGCTCAGAAGAGTCCTGAGAAACGCAAGCCCACTGCAGCAAGCATATTTCATAGTAAAGAAGAGGTAAGAGCCTCCCAACTTCACAGTAGGTGATCACACCTACTTTTCCAACCAATTATGACTGGTTGCTCTCAAGCAGAAAAACAACCCAGTCTGTTTTAAATTGAGCTGAGTGCCATGTGTTGATTTACATTGTTAGATTGGCTCTGCCAGGAGGCGGGTCCCAGAAGTCAAGAATTGGACTTGAACAGGACATCACAGAACCCTCTATTCAGATCCCTCACCCTCAGGCCTCATTCTTTGTAATCACTCCATACCCCCACAAGCTGCCAGGCTCTGATTAGGAGAAAGAGTACTTGTGATTTTGTTTTTTCTATTATTTTTATTTTTATTTTTATTGAAGAACAAATAGCAATGAGACAGTTTCAAGACAAATTAACAGGATAGATTCGATAAATTAATACACTGTAAGATGTTTTTGTAATGTTTTGGTATCGTACAAGGTGCATACATGATATTATACTTACAGGCATTATTATAGCAGATGTCTCTAATCAGTGAATGAAGAGAGTGTAGCCTTATACTTATCTTATTTTTTCATAGTTGAATTATATCACAGATTCAATAATTAATACTTTCTACCTTGTTATCTCCCTGACCTCATCAGAAACAAAAGCTACATTTTTTGGTATATAGGTTTTGCTCTATCTCAGTCTTAACCATCCAGCAGAAAAGTATAAAACTGAGGTATATAACATAACAATAAGTTGAGCTATAAATGGCTATAGTCAACAACTTCTTCATATAACTCACTATTATTGTGGAATGCTGGACTGTGTTGGATTGTGTTGCCAAGTTCAGGCACCTAAATTGGTTTAATAACAATGGAGTGCTCATCTTTGACAGGTCTAGTAAAAAAAAAAGGGAGTATGCAAAGGAAGAATCATGATGTGTGTGTATAAACAGTACAGTTAGGATAAATATGCCGTGCTTCTGCATAATTCTATGAGAAGCAAGATTTGCACTAATAGTGGCTGGACAAGATATTATGTCAGCTTCTAGTACTGTGACTTTGTTTTGGCAAGTGACAGAAACCCAACTCAAACTGATTTCAACCAAAGCAAGAAAGTTTTGCCTTCAGTAACTAAAACTACCTCTGGAGAGCCTGCCTAGGAATGACACCAACCAAGAGGAGGAAAGCTGGCCTGAGAGAAGTATCAATCAGAGTCTAGCTCTTTGCTGGTATGGTGGCACATGCCTGTAATCTCAACACTCTAGGAGGCTGAGGCAAGAGGATGACAAAAGGGTGGCAGTGATGGCAGTGACTTAGTGAAACTCTTCTCAAAATAAAAAGGAAGACTGATCAGTTCTCAGTACTTAACATACAGAAGTGAAGCTTAAAGTACATGCGAAATATATATATATATATATATATATATATATATATATATATATATATATATATATATGGAAGAGAGACAATGTCTCTGTCATTGTGGAGTTTATATTTTTGATGGCAGAGGACAAGTGATGAATGGGGTCTTGGAGTTTATCTTTTCAAAGAGAAAACTGTCACCAAGTGGACAGAAAGACTGGTCAATGGTCAGACAGGGAAGTTTGGCAAGTGCTCCTCTAATATCCAAGAGCCTTCAGTTCTCAGTGGGACCAGTTGGCTCAATAGTCTCAACCTGGAGGAGAATCAGATTCTGGAAAAATGGCGCCCATTCTCCCATGCCAGCCCCAAGACAACAAGTGTCTTCTTTCCTTTGAGGCTTGGTCAGCCCTTCTGAGGCAGTCAGGGGCAAAATGAATAGCTCCCTGCGCCAGGAGCACGAGGACCTAGATGGGAACCCCATTCTGCTGCCACTGCACAACCTCTTCCCTGCTTCTGGTGTTTGGTTTGACTGTAGAGCAGGGTGGATGGATGTGCAGCACTTGCTTTCTGCGACTCCAAGATCAGTGTGAGTAATTCCCATAGAGCTAGATGCTGTAATCCAAGCTTTGTTGTTGTTTACTCAATTCTACCGCTTCGTGTACCAATCACTTAAGTGATGTGTGTTACAGCCCAGGACCTCTAGCTCACAAACTTGGCTACCAAAGAAGATTACAGGCACACATGTCTGGTCAGGGAGGGGAGAAAAGGATGAAAAAATAATGAAGATGCAATATGCATGTGTTCCAACTCCCCACTGTGACCATGATCATTAAATATTTTGCACAGGTGTAAATAAAAATACATTGAAGAAATGATTCGACAGTCAGAGAGATAGCTCAGTGGTCTAAACTCCTGTCTGTTGAGTGCAAGGACTCAGGTTGGATCCCTGGTACTGCATGCTATGCCAGCCTTACAACTGGTTGTGGCAGTATTCCAGGCACTGGGGAGGCTGAGACAGGAGGATTGCGATAACTCAGAGATACATAACAAGACCCTATACCAAATAAATAATTTTAAAAATTATTTGAAATGAAAATATAAAATTAAAAAAAAATAAAATTGCATACTTCTTTTCAAGTTCCTTCACTAGAGATTTATTGTGTCTGACCCTTACATATAATTTTGACAAATGCACTAAAATGATATACAATGATTACCTCAGGGGAAATTAAAATTGGATAATGAATACATTATTCTTTTAAATGTTCTGTATGTTTCAAATGGCCCCCATGTATGTTTTTAAATGTAATATGTTAACACAACAGCCACTTATTTACATTGCCATTGTGCAGGTGGATAATTTCAGCTGAGCTCAGCTGGGCATTTTGCACTTGGCTGGGAGCACTCCTGCACCTATGATCAGTTCTGCTTCCAGAAGCTCGGTGTCTTTCACCCTGGACAGTTTAAGTCTCCTCCTCCAGATCCCTTGTCCTCGATAAGTGTGGCCCAAGGCAGGAGTTTGTATTCATTGGAGGCTGGGCATGTTTCCAAGAAAAACGAAACACTTCCTTGAAACTTCCTGAGGAAGCCTGCCCTGACACACCATCAAGCCCATCTATTTCAGAGTCCAGAGTGGAGGAGCTGCACACACATTGAATGGGGTGTGCATTCCTACCCTTGGCCTTTCATGTCTATCATTTAATTCCATCTTCCTTGAACCTTACAGCAGTTCAGAAAGGTCAAAAGCACTATAGCAAAACAGCATCTTGCCACCTGTTTGCAGCACTGGCAGGGTAGAAGGTTGGGATGGAGAGATCTGGTGTGTGACATTCTCTGGGAGTTGTGATAACTGCAGAAAAATGTGGACCGTGTACCATCCAGGCATAGCTCTGAATCCCAGGTCCTCTTGCTATGAGCTTTATAATGTTTGTCCAATTTTACTACATGTGATCCTCAATGTCCTCCTTTATAAAAGGAGGATAAGAGTAATAACATGGGGTACTTTTATAAGGACAAAATGCCTGTATTTGTAGTTTTTGGCTTCCCTTTCTCTTAACCCAGCCTGGACTTATCTGTAGAAAAGGAAATTCACGTGCAATTCTTCTCCAAGAAGTTTCCAACTCCATGAGATATAGCAGATGTGACTCTCCAAAGGGTCAACATGAGCAGCCCCTAGTCCCACATAGCCTTCGAAAGGACCAGAGGATTCTCTGATGAGTCTGAAGTAAGCATTGTCAGCTAGGTAATAGGCCTCCAAGGAGCCACTGTTTCCTTCTTGCTCAGTTAGCAAGTGTCTCTACTCTACTGAGTGGGGAGCCACACCCACAGAGCTGAGGGTCACAGAGCAATGAACAGAGCAACACATCAAAACAGTTTTTTAGACACAGACCTCTAGCCCAAGCTGGGAGCTGCAGTGTTTCTCCTTATAACATCACTGCCTACCACCCAGGCCTACCACCCAGACCCATCACCTAGGTCCAGATTCCTAACAGGCTCTACTGGAAAACACTAGCTAGGGACTCAGGTGCCCCAGGAACAAACTTTGAGCAGCATTTGGGCACTAAGGCCCTAAATTAAAACCTCCAAATACCTTTCCCCTCCCCCCTGGAACTATTCCCAATGTTGTTCTTATAAACCTCCCTGCTCCAGAACTACAGTTGTTAAAAAAGCAAAATATCAGGGAATAAGACAATGAATCTTTGAAATTACCAACTATATTCAACCCCAAAGCTCAAATGGAAGAATTCATAGCTCCCTAAACTAAGCCTTGGCAACCAATATCTCCCATTGACCACTGGCTATTAAGAAGGGGTGTGAAGTTGCAAAGTCCTACTCGCTCCAGGCTGGAAAGACACAAAAGACAGCTGACCCAACTCTTTCACTACACAGATATGAAAGGCCAAGCCTAAGGTGAGATGATGCAGCCTGAGAGAGAGACAGGTGGGGGACATCTGGTACTGCCTTAGACAGTCGAGAGCTCCAAGAAGCAGAGGGGGTGTGTGCTCCTGTTTCAGCAAAGAGGGGCAGAGTCCACAGCTCAACAGCATCCAGAGCACAGGGCAGCACATCAGAGCCAGGAAGACCTCTCAACCCCACATGGAGAACAAGAATCCCATCTCTTCCGGTCTGCTCCCAACACTTAACAGTGTCTACAGATAAGTCATAGCTTCCTAAGCCTCAGTTTTCTCAGCTGTAATACAGTGTAAGGTAGCTAGAAGTCTCAGAAAAGTCACACCACAAAGGAATGATGAATGTATGAGACCAGGAATATGGTGACTACCCTGATTGGATCAGCATAAGATGTGTGCTGTGTTGAAACATCAGATTGTATCCTAATGTATATATGTATAAAACTGTAAAATATCCAATAAATAAGAAAATGAAAAATGAGGATGAGGATGACTCAAGTGAAAGATTTAACATAAAATATTAATGCATCAAGTTCTGTCTTGTTGTTGTTTTGAGACAAGGTCTCACTACATAGTACAGGCTGGTCTTGAACTCATGGCAGTCCTCCTGCCTGAGTACCTGGGTACTGGGGTTATTGGCATATACCCTGTATGTCACCATGCCTGGCTGAAGCAAGTTCTTGACAGAGTTGGCCAAGTAACCCCTACACCAAAGACAGATGTTAAAGTGATTTGGGGTCCAATCTTAGTTACTTTCCTGGAATAAAATACCTGGAATAACACCCAAAATTAATGAAGGAAAGGTTTATTTAGCTCATAGTTTGTGGAGGTCTCAGTCCATACTTGGCTGGCTTGAAGGCAGAGTACCACATGACAGAGGGCAGTGGTTCGTGGAGGAGGAAAACAGCAAAGAGCAACCAACAATGGAGGAGGAGAAGGGTAAGCAGGAGGAGGAAGAGGAGGAGCAGAGAAGGAGGAGGAGAAGGAGGAGGAGGAGCAAAAGCAGCAGCAGCAGCAGCAACAGGAACAGAACAAGCCTGTCTGCCTTCTGCTGCATTCACACTATCTGCCCCAGGGTAGGGTGTAGCACTCACACCAATAATCCTGGCATTGAATCATGAATTAATCACAATCTCTACAAGTCTGACCCATGACTACCTGAGTCTTTGAAAGGTCAACTAGACACAAACCATAACAGTTCCACACCTATTTTCATTTCACTTAATTTCATGTTTTTATTTCATGCAGTAAATAATCACAACAGAGAGTTGTTACATATACATATTACAGCTTTTGTTTTTTATTCCCCTTTCCCTTCCTTTACCTCCCTGCTTCTCCTCAGGTTCCCCAATCACCTTTTTCATACCTGTTCAAACTAATTGTAGGGCCAGCCAAATAGCTCAAAGGATTAAAGATTCTGCAAGCAGGTTCAGGGGCCAGGGGTTCCATCCCCCGGGGTGCACTGAGATGGCAATTGATACTGGGTGTGGCAGCTCATGTCTATAATCCCAGCTCTTGAGAGGCTGTAAATAGGCGAATCACTATAAGTCCAATCTAGTAGTGAGACCCTGAACACCCTGTAGACCCTTCCCTAAAATACAAAAAAAGAAGCTAATTGTCTTTGCATATTTATGGCTTATAATGGTCACATGGGTGGAGGTTATTAGGGTCTATACACAGTATACGTTTATTCCTTTCATTTCCCCTTCCCCTCCTGCCACTCCCACTGCCCCACCCTTGTTCCCTTATGCCTTTCCTCTATTGGACAAGATCTGTCCCTTGTCCCTTCTTTTTGAGTGTATATGTGTGCCAATGATTGAACTCAGAACCTTAAGCTTTCCAGGCAGACACATAAGCCACTGTGCTATCTCCCTAGCCCCCTTGTCCCTTTCTATCCATCTCTTGTCCCTCTCTATTGTCTTTGGCAAATCTAATATTTTTTTAACTTTTTAAAATTTTATTATATTTTCTTTTATCTTACAGAGTAAAAGCAAAAACAATAAAAGACAAAGATGGAAACAGAGTAACATTCAACAGTACACATGGTACATATTTTCAAAACAAGAATAGCAAATTAACAATGGTTGTTATATTACGTTTTTTTTTATTTTCAAGACTTTTAACGAATTTTCAAATACGCATTCTAGAATCACCATTTTATCAGAGATAATGGTAATGCCAACTATAGATGCTAACATTTCTATGGCTCTATTTGTAGGTTATTGGGCTTTCTCTCTTGTGGTGCTTACAATAATTGTGTACTTCAGGATTGCTACCATGTTTATTAGGGAACCTGAGATCTGAGTCACAGCTAATAAGCAGTAGAATTAGTGTTCACACGGATTGCCTCAATTCCTTTTGCGTAGTCCTTCCCATTATCTATCATGTATTTACACTTATTTGGGTCTGTAGTATTGGACCCACTTGAACAAGCCACTTCAAGTTCTTTGGTTTTTCTTCAGTGGCCTTCTTCATCTGGCTTCTCTTAGCCCAACTTTTTCTCTCATCTGCCATAGTACATCTTCTCATGACCGTGCTTTCAAAAATGCTCAAAAATGTTCGTCTAGGCAAAGGAACCTAGATGAGTAGGCTGTATCTCTTTTTCTAACATGTTTTATAGTTTGTCTCTTTGTTCTGAGACAGAGTCTCACTGCAGAGCCCAGTCCTCCTGCCTCAGCTTCCCAAGTGCTGGATCTGTGGGTATGTGACAACGTGCCTAGCTTCTGACCGTTTCTAAAATAGCACTTAATAAGATAGTTTGCTAGGATTAAAAGAATTTTTTATATATTTGGTACAGGGTCTGCAGGGTCTACAGGGTCTCACCATGTAGATCAGACTCATAGTGATTCTCCTGTTTTTAGCTTCCCAAGAGCAGGGATTAGAGGTGCACACCACCACGCTCAGTCTCAATGCAAAGTTCAGCAAGCCCTTTGGGTGGGGCCAACACAGCCTGCCGGGATCAAACCCCGGCCACTGCACTCTGCCTAAGCAGGAGCTTTAGTCTGCTGAGCTATCTGGCCAGTCCAATTAAAAGGATTTTGATTGGTTCCATTTTTATGTAAATCATTTCCTTTTTTTTTTTTCTTTTTACAGTCGCAGCAAAGGCAATTCAAAATATCAGAGTGTCACTTCTGAGGCACTAGACTTTTTGAGCTCTGATATAACATTTAGATGATACATCCCCAGGAGGTGATCTGTTAACTCAGGTACCTTGTATATACCAGTACTGCTTTATTTAGGGATTGTACTTATTTATTTATTCATTTATTTATACTAGGGATTAAACTCAGGCCCTTACATTACCAGGCAGGAGCTTAAGCCGTTGAGTTATCTCTCCAGCGCTGAGGCACCTTCTTTTGTGACCTAGTGTCTTAATTACTTTTCTCACTGCTCAGACAAAATATTCAAAACGCACAAAACCCACAGTTAAAGAAGGAAAAGTTTGTTTCGGCTCAGAGTGTGTAGCGGTTTCAGCTCACGTTCGGCTGGCTCCACAGCAGAGCAGCGTGGCAGAGGGGCATCACAGGGCAACTGTCTGCCTGTTTATGACACACAGATGCCAACAAAAGCAGCCGTGCAGAGAGAGAGCAGCGGGCCTCTCACCGTCTATTACGTTCTGTCCCGCCCACATCTCCTTCGGGTGAGCAGCACGTACACTCAGAAGGGCCGTCCTGGTACCCACACCCAGAACTACGCTAAACCAATCAGGGGACTGATTCCGTGATCGCACAGCCTTACTCCCAGCCTCACACACCTAATCCCGGCATCACACACTCAGATCCAGCCACCTCGGCAGAGCCCCGCCAATGATGGTGTGAGGCTTTGGAGCTACAAGCTATCACATGCAGTTTCTTTCCAGTTCATTCCACACAGCTTTGGCGCATTCTCTAGGGCCACATTCCAAACACTTGTGTTTAGGACATAGATCCTCCTGTCTATCTCAAATAGCAACAGAAATGACAGCTTGCCACCTTTTCTATTGTTCATTGGAGGCAAGCAAAAAAAGCGGAGATCACGGTCTACGTCTGGACAGGGAAGACCTTATCCATCTTAGTCGGTTTCCCACCAACCCTGTGTCCACCCCCCTTCCCCAGCTCTCTTCCTCCAAAGGGAGTTACAAAATCTCATCACTCAAACGTTCTCACCCACAAATGTGTGTTTCCTGGCAATCAGGCTTTGTAGCTAAACCTTTGCCTTCCATATTTTATCTTCCGTCTAAGCCATGTCCCCTGAAGCAGCAGAAAGCAGGCAGGGCTTAAAAAATTGCATTAAAAGTAATTTTAAAAAATGCTAAACATTAACATCTCCTGAGCCCTGACCATATGCATTCTCTTCGTTCTTCCTTCAAAAATTCTGCAGGGTAGATACTTTTATTATTGCCCTGATCTTAAGAAGAAGATAATGAGGGCTCGGAGAGGTTGAGAGGCACAGATTTCAAGGTGTGGACCCCACGATCAGAGGATGACGGCCTCTGTGCTCTAACTGCTGTGCTGCTAGGTCAGTGCATCATGTGTGCTTTCTGCACAAGCGCCAAGGATGTTAATAGGAAGAGACCTCACAGCTTCTTCACATTTAGGCCCTCATGAGACCAAGGCCACCAGTCTTCCCTGTCATCCACTTCTGCCTCCTTCAAATGCTTGATTTAGTGTATGTCTATGAGGAGGCCAATTTTGAAGGGCAGAAGACGGACCTTGGACGCTTTCCTCAGGGAGCAAATTTCCCACTTAACTATGGCTCATACTCTCCAGCTCAGAATTTCCCCAAACTGCCCTCTCCAGGGTGCCTAGATTCTAATCCCCATTCTGCTATTCACCAACCACTGACTCGGACAACATTCTTTCATGGGTAAAATAAGCTGAAAAATGTTTGAAAGGCCTCCTTGGTTGCAGCACTCAGCAATGTGGGTCTTCATCCCATAACAGGAGCTGTCTCCATTGCTGGTGCTGTCTGTCTGCAGTGCTTTTTATTACACTGCCAGGTGTAGCCAGTATATAGAGGGGCGCAGGCCTCTATTCTGATAAGGCGCAGAAAATGAGCTACAAAGCCACATGTCCTTCTGCCTGATCCGCGAAATCCTATTATCAGCAGTTTTATGGAGGTTGTTCAGACCACTTATCCTCTTATCCTCCAGGACAAATGCTCTTATTCAGGCACTCTCGAGCTCCTTTAGGAAAACGCACCATAATGTAGTACCTGTTTTGTTTTGTTATTTTTTAATTGGCATATCAATTAAGATGTGCCTTCATTGTCTGCCTAATGATTACATTTGTCCCCATCGTTAATGGAAGAACTGCAGGGAAAAACAATGGTTTTGCAGAATGGTCATAATCCTGGTCCTGGCTGGTGGCTAGCCCAGAGCACTGGCTATCCGTACGGCAGTGTAGCCGCTTACTTCTTCCTTCCTGTCCAGCTTCTGCGTGATAGAGCAGAGACCTAACAAACATCCGAGGCTCAAGATCTCTCCTTGTGGACTCTGGCCTAAAACAAGAATCCAGAGTACAGAAAAGGACTGTCTGCTCAAAGGTATTTGCCCAGTGTTGTTTACCACAAGAAGAAGTCAATGAAACGATTCAAACAATTAAAAGAAAAAAAAAGGGGGGGGGGTGCTTGTTTGTGAGAGCAGAGCCACCGGTGCCACCACTGTCTAGTTAACCTAATTTCCTTAGTTTAAAATTATTAAGACCAAATTGCATAATCCTGGAAAATGGGTTTTTGAGTAATCTGTGGAGATTACTCAAGAAATGAAAACTAGAGGGGCTGGGGAAATGGCTCAGTAGCATAAGTACTTGCCTGGCAAGCACAAGGGGCTAAGTTCAATCCCAAGTTCCTCAAAAACAAAAAAAAGTGAAAACTAGAGGTTTCATTTGGCCTGGTGTTTCCTTTTCTTAATATTTTCCCCAAAGAACTAAAAGCATCATACCATAGTGATATGTGCGTGCCCTGTCTTACAGTCACACAATTTATAACAACCAAACTTGGAAACAGCCAAAATGACCATCAACCAATGAATGGATACAAAGATGTGTGCTTTTATATATATATATATATATATATATATATATATATATATATATATATATATATATATAAAAATATATATATATATATATATATATATATATATAACAAAGTATTACTCTGTTATTAAAAGGACATGCTAGGGAAATGATGTACATTGAGAACATATGCTTATTTTTTTAATGCTTTTTTTTTTTTCCCCCTTTGGTGGAACCAGTGATTGAACTTGGGCCCTTGCACTTGCCAGGGAAGTGCTTATTCCACTGAGCCATCTGCCCAGCCCCCTTATTTTACTTTTTGATGTACTTGATTGTTGCAACATCTCACTATGCAGCTCGGATTCCCAGCAACCCTCCTGCTTTCAGCCTCCCCAGTGCTGCGATCACAGGCATGTGCCACCACTCCTGGAGTGTGGCCAGCTCTGCTCCCCAAAGGGGGGGGATGACACTGCATGTGATGCCTAGGATCGAGCTGCCAGTGCCTGCACTTGCCTGAGCTTGCCTAAGCAGATGCTTTACTCCACTGAACTATCTCACTGGGCGCAAAACATATGACTAAATAAAATAAACTGGACATGCATATATAAATTCTGCACTGTTTCTCTGATGTGTGAAACCAAACATGTACAGAAAGACCAAAATGCATAATCCTGGAAAATAGGTTCAAAACTTTCAAACAAGAAGGGAAACATGGGAGGGGGAGGGAGAAAGGAAAAAAGGAATAGGAGGGAAAAAAGAAAAGAAGAAAGAGAATCGGAGGAAAAACAGAAAATAAGCTTTTATAATTAAGCAGGGAACAAGGAATGAAAGGAGGAGGAGGAATTGGGAAAAAAATAAGAAGCAAGACATATTGTGTACAGGAGCCAATTCCCTGTGATGAACGTATTGCACTGTTTTGACAAATGTTCTGATATTTTAATCCTTCTGCCTCAGTTTCCTGAGGAGCTCGGCTTGCAGGCCTGTGTCATTATACCCAGCAATAACACGAGATGAAATAATCAAAAAATGAAATGATCCAAATGGTTATCCATGAATGGCTGAATAAATATGATGTGCTACTCTCAAGAAATAGACAGAGAAATTCAAAATGCAGAGAAAAAGATCTAACACATGCTGCGACACAGGTCGGTCTTGAGGGAACGATGCTGCATCACCATGACCAGTCCTGGGATGACCACGCTTTGTGGCAGAAGTCAGCCTCAGAGGAGGACTCAGACAATGCAGGCCTCTGCTCATACGAAAAGGCCAAGCTGAGAGAGTTCTTAGGGACAAATGGCAGCTGGTGTTTGCCTAGATGGTGGTACTGAGATAAAGTGTGGAGTAGGTAGATTACTTCTTCAGAAGGTGAAGAAAAAGTTCGAAGCCAGCATTAGCTGCCCCATGTTATGACTATACTAGAACCCACTGAGTTGTATAATTGTATGGTATGTGAATTTGTTGTTTGTTTGTTTGTTTGTTTTTGTGGAATTGGGGATTGAACTCAGGACTTTGAGCTTGCTAGGGAAGCACTTATTCCACAGAGCCACCTCCCTGGCCCCTTGGTGTGTAAATTTTGTCTGAATAAATCTGTTATTATAATGTGAAAAGGTGCAGGCATGTGGGTATTTAGATGCTTAATACTGGCTAAAATAATCATAATTAAATATTTCTTGAACACCTCTTTTTGAAGACAAAGTGTCCCTTATACTCAAAACCATCAGGAAATTTTCAGAATCAGTGGCCACAACGTCAGGCACAGGGAGGATCAGCAGGAGACTGAAAGGAGCCAGCGGTGGGTTACTCCAGCCTAGTACCCAGGAGTGGTACAGCCTGTGGCAAAAGGCAAAGCTCTCAGTGCTTCCACAGATAACTGGCCACTTCTTGCCTCCAGGCACTTGGGAACTCCAGCCCAGGATTCCTAAAGCCAGCTTTACAAGGAAAGGCAGAGGCCAGGGAGAATAAACACTTCTCCAACAAGGGCCTGAGTTCAATCCCTGGTTCTGCCAAAAAAAAAAAAAGAAAAGAAAAGAAACAAAGAAAGGCAGAAATTCAGATTCTAGGGGGCCAGAGTGATAGCTCAGTAGAATAAGTCCTTGCCTGGCAAGTGCAGGAGACTGAGTTCAATCCCCAGTTCTGTCAAAAAAAAAGAAAAAAGAAAGAAAAAAAGACACTTAGATTCTAACATGACAGCGGGTAGCGCTTTTAAATGGTGATGCCTATTTTAAAATATTACAGTGTGGGTGGCTGGGCATGGTGGCCCATGCCTTTAATCCCAACACTTGAGAAGCTGAGGCAAGAGGATCCCTGAGAGTTTGAGCTCAACCTAGGCAACACAGTGAGTTCAAGGCCAGCCTGAACAAGATGCCATTTCAAAAAGCAAAACAAAAAAACAATCAAACAACAAAGCTACAAATGCTGACAGTGTTCACATCTGATATCTGAGTCAACATATATCAAGCAAGAAAGGGCACTGTACGTGGTGTAGCACTGACACATGATTCCCCAAATGGTCCCAGTCCCCGCCACCCAGCCTCCCAAACTCAGGCTTACCACGTACCACCATGTCAGGATCTACGCAAGCTACAAAGACAGGACAATACATACATACAGAAAGGATCCCAAAATATTCTCAGAGGTGCCCAGACAAAAAGAAGGTGATGAGGAGAGGGATCTGTTTTTGGCTTCCTGATCTAATTAGCGAACCCAATAACAGGTTCTTTGTTCAAAGACAAAATTTAATTTACAATGTTATATCTGCCGCAAAGCTAGGTTTTACTAATTTCCAGCACCACACTCAGATGTCCTAGCCAGAATGCCAATATGTTCTTAATTGGTGTTTAATACTCTAATGCATTCCAGCTAAATAGTTCAGCTCAACTGCACACTGTCTTTGGCCAGCATCCAAGCTGGACATGGGTGCTCTCCACCCAGCCGGGGGTGTTGTATAATCACCTAAAGAGGTGACTTGTAAAGGGCAAAAAGTGGGAGGCAATGGCCTACGAATATGCACCAGCAGAGCAGATGGCATTCCTTGCATACATTATTATTTATCCATGGAATTCCCCTCTGCCTATTACCAAATGAACCCCTTCAGAAAAATCCTTTGTTGAGCCTGTTGTGAAGTCCCCTGGCCAAATTCCAACATCTACTCCCTCCCCAGGCTCTCCCTGCAGCCATCAGGAGAATGTGAGTCCTGGGGTGGCCCAGGTGGCCAGCCAGGCTCCCCAGCCATCAGGGATCTGCAGGGGCCTGGAGAGGGTGCAGGGAAGGCTCTACCCCTTGTCCCACCCTGGAGGTTGGGTGCAAGGACCCTCTGCTGTGCACATAGCAGAAGGGGAGATGTCCCCTAACTTCAGCTGTGTCTGCAACAGTGACACCCTGGATCCCCAAGGCACCCAGTTGGACATGGGGCATGGACCTCGATATGCATTGTCTTATGGACTCCATGAGCTGTCCCTCAATTCCTAGCTCGAGATAGGGAACAACACGATAATCCTTAAAAAGTGAAGTGACATGAATTTTTTTTTTTTTTTTTTTTTTGTCTTTTTGAGACAGGGTCTCACTATGCAGTTCAGGCTGGCCTGAAGCTCACTTTGTAGCTCAGGCTGGTCTCGAACTCACAACAATCCTCCTGCCTCAGCCTCCCTAGTGCTGGGATTACAGACATGCGCCACCACGCCCGGCTCTAGTGGCATGAATTTTGAGATCAAAAATGCTGATAAGAACAAAAAAATACTGCTGATCCTAGTGGCAGTGGGTCCCACTTCTGAGACCCTGCAATCACATTCAGTGTTCCTGGCAACTCCTGAAAACAGTGATGGTTGCTGCCATCTTCTGTGCATGGGGAACCTGAGGCTATGTTTGATGATGTAGTTTCTCCAAGGCTCCACACTCAGTGGAAGGAGTGACAGAACTTGAGTGTAGGTTCACAAGGACCCATAGCACAACCCAATCTTGGTGGATCTCATATCTATGCTCTTTGCCTTGTGCACCATCGCTGTCTCATACTCTGCCCTTATCTCCTCACCAAAACAAGAGTCCACTTCACACATTTCTTGAAAGCAGAGAGCAGGTTAGGACATCAGTGGCATGATGGCCACCAGTGGGTAGGACTGAAAGGAAACAGCCTCCTCTTAGATTCCTCTGTTCCCAGAGAAAAGCTAACCCTGCTCAGCAGAGAAGTAATGAACGTCAGACTTCCCTGGGCTTGATGGAGCAGATGCAGCTCACTGGAGCAAAAGGATTCCAGGGCCAATTCCCACATCTGTTGCTCCTGGGTGTGGCTCAGGAAGTCCCTGTAACGCCTTGATTTCTCCATCTGTGAAATGGAACTTCATTGTTCACTTTCAAGGATTACTGTAGTGGAGCTGGGGAGATGGTTCAGTAAGATAAGTGCTTGCCTGGCAAGTGCAAGGGCCTGAGTTCAATCCCCAATTCCACAGAAAAAGGATTACTGTAGAGACTTCAGCAGACAATGTCTGGGTGTTTTTAACTCAGAATTAGAGGTACCTTTCCAACTATGAGCACGTTCAGATACAGACATAACAAGGGACAGGGAGAGACAGACACATGTTTGTGCTCTCTCTCAACCTAGACTATATGTTTGATCCAGAATATTCTTTGATACTTTCTACATTAACTCCATTTTGTCAAAGCACTGATCACAGTTCACAGTCCACTACCAGGTCACTGCTTCCTGTGTGACAATGCTTGCAGCAAGAGCCTACCTGGTTCCTCTCTGCACATCGGAGTCTCACCTGTTTCCCTTGGGCTGAAGTAGACATGCTTCCTTAGGGTGGGATTCTACAGCTATGTAGAAAGTGATCTGCAGAGGGCGCTGTTTGTTGCTGTTGTTTAATACTGCTTGGTTTTTCTGTTAGTGCATTTGCTATGGGGAGCAGGAGTCCAAATCCTCCTGTCTAGTCTAGTTCCCATCCTCCTGCTCTGCACCCCAGTAGTCATGGGTCCTGGCTCGCTAGCAAGGGTACATGAACCAGGTCCTATTGTCCGCAGAACAGAGGAAAGGAGGGCTTCTCAAAGCTCTGCCCTTGCTAGACACAGTGTGCATGAAATCCCTACATCAGCCGCACAGCGTGTCCCAAGAGTCTGCTGTGAGTTGGGCACCGCACTCGCGTTCTGCGCTATACCCTGGGCCACATGACATGAAGACTTCCCTGACAAACAAGAATGTGAAAGCCAGTTGATCCAACCCTGGAAACCAAGGGGTTGGATACTGAAGCCCACAAAAGTGACAAAGTGTTGTTACCTAACACAAAAGGACAGAACAGTTGCAGTTCATGGAAGGAGCAAACAATCAAAAAGGCTAAGGAGATGCACTTGGTTTGAATCACCAGGATGGAAAGGACAAGATGGCTCAGGCTGGCAGCCCAAAGACCGAGTCTGTCCCACACACACAATTTGCTCTTCCACAGTTTTTAAAACCTGGATTTCCATCTTCTCTGAACAACTGAAAGTGCAGCCACCAATGAATAGGATCCACGTGCAAGAAAACAACCAGGGGGTGGAGAGCAGCAGCTGCTGGCCATGCGTGGACCACAGTCCTCCAGCTGCTGTTGTTCCCCACTCTGCTCTTCATTTGCATTCTCTGCTAGGCCTCTGGAAGCCTCTGAGTTGGAAGTTCTTGACCTACTGTGAATTGGGGACAAATGTGAGTTAGAAGCTAGAGAGTTTCCCAACTTGGTGTTGAAGGAAAATGGTTTTCCTCACATGCAGATTGGCTCAGCAGGGCAGGAAAACAGAGGCACATTCCAGAAGAAGTCTTATCTAGCCAGGAGTCAAAATGTTGGCTCTCACCCTGGCCTCAAGTATCACACCCTGCAGGGACTTCAGTTCAAGTCAAGGAGAGAAATCCTCATGTGTCATGCAATGCCACACAGACTCCCTGGGCTTCCGGAATACTGTTTCTAAACACAGTGGACTGGCAACATGATCCCCATGTGCAGGAATCAGTCCTGCCCCAGGAGAGAGAAACAATGATGAATAAGAATAATTACTACAAAGACAATAATATGCAATGTATCAATTATTGTAACTGTCTTACCAACCTGTTTTGAAACAGTCTCATTGCTATTTTTTTTCTCAATAAAATTAAAAAAAAAAAATTAGTCTCCAGATAGTGATCTGTTTGGTCTTCTCCCCCTCCAAGGTTCACCTGTTCCAATCCCAGCATTCTTCATGTAGCATGAAGCACCAGGAGACATAAATTGCAGCTCAGTGAGGAATTCCATGAACTATTAATACATGACACTTGAAGTGCCACAACTTTCTGCTAGGCCTGAAACACATATTATCAATTGCTAGTAGACACCAAGATTGAGCTACACTGAATTTCATTGTGACCTTATCTTCCATAGGATGGGTTCTGTCATTGTAATATTTCGATTTCATGGAGAGAACAAGTGAGATCAGAGAGGTCGAAGGATTTGCTGTATTGAGAAAAAACTGAATGGGCTGATGCAGCAACCTTTGCTCAATGCAGATGATCTACTTACTGAACCCTACTAGGGAGTGTGAACAAGTCTCTCTCCCTCAAGAGGTGAGGTGAGCCTTTCCTGGGGGCCAGACTTGATTCCTGGCCTCATGACACTTGCAGCATCATGGCAAAGGGGAAAGAGGGCCCTTCCCTTAGAGCTAAAAGAACCCAGTTAGCAGCCAGCCAAAATAGCTCAGTGGATTAAAGCACCTGCAAGTAGGTGCAGGGTTGGGGTTCAATCCCAGAGCCTGCTGTTCTGGCCCTGCCCCAGGGTTCATTGAGACTTAATTGAAACTGGGTGTGGTAGTACATGCCTATAATCCCAGCTCCTGGGAGGAGATCTTTCAAATTCTTCAGCTCCCAGTGGCCCCAATGAGGCTCCATCCGTACACAGATGGATCACTATGAATCCAATCTAGTAATGAAACCCCGAAGACCCTGAAGACCCTATAGGCCCTTCCTTAAAAAATAGAAAAAAAAAAAATATTGGGCTAAGGAGATAGCTCCGTGGCTTAAGCACCTGCCTGGCAAGGACAAGGTCCTGATTTTGATCCTGGGTACCAAAAAAAATTTTAGAGTCCAGTTAGTCCATTTCTGCCCATAAATACTTAATCCGACCTTGAAAACAAACATTTATGTTTCATAATGACTTTAGATGCTTTTCCAAAACTTCTTCAACTTTACTGATTGGATAAATTCGTGAGCATAGGCTGTGAGGGATGGCTCCACAGACACAGTAAGGCTTTGGGTCAGTCGTCCAGCAAGGTTAATGCTTAGATAAATCAGACCCAGGAAATGCTGTAGGGCCAGACAAAAGTACCAAGGTGGGAACTTGCCTGTCTCCCTGTGCGTGTAAATAGGCCTGCTCCTCTGAAGTGCAGAGCTGGTAGGAAATAGTGCAAGATAAGGTAGAAGCCAGATGTGGGAGGGCTTGAATTCCAGGCTCCTGAGGTGGAGCCTCCTTGGGGCCACTGGGAGCTGAAGAATTTGAAAGGAAGAGGCAAATGTGTGGGCGTGCAAGAGGAAAGTGAGTGGGGAGCAGGAATCTCCCACAAGGCCACCCAAGCAGCCTTGTGCAGTAGGTAAGGCACAAAGGCCAGGAAAAGGGTGAAGAACAAGCTAAGCACACAGCCTAACCCTGAGTGACACTAAGGTCCTGAGACCCTCACCCTCAGCCTAGGCCAACAGTGCTCTGTGTGCTATAAGGATGACCACGCATCCCCATCCTCTCTCCACTCCCCAACAGTAGCACAGCCGTCTGGCCCTTGTGACAACCTAGAGTGGCTTCAGACATCACCAAAGGACCCCTGGAAGCAAAACTGCCTCTACTTGGGAATTGCTGGCTTAGGTAATGAAAAGAACGATCCTCTCCAGAAGTTTGACAGCAAGCACAGAGTCAAAAGGGAAAATGGGATCAAGTCCATGAACTTTGGGGATTTGCAGTCCCTGGGCACCTTCTAGAAAGTTCCTTCTATAGTGATGTCCACTTAGAAGGAGTCACCAGAGAAAGACATGATTTAAAAGAAAGACCAATCAAGCGTGTGCACTCTCAGAAAATCTGGCCTTGAGAACTGAGTCAGCAGCCATGGACTAGGATCTCAGCCAGCCTAGAAAAAGACCCACCTTCGACCACTGGCTTCTAAATGAGGGCTGAGGAGTAAGAAGGAACCCTCCTTCATGTTCCTCCCCTGCAGCCACCACTACCTTCAGAACAAGGGTCCATCCTGGAGACAGATGCTGCCGAAGGACCATAGCCAAGACAGGTCAGTGAGCCAAAATGTGGAGACTTTTGAGTTTGGCTTGGGTTTGGCACTTACAGAACAATAAACCGACTCTTTGAAGCAAAGTTAAACAAAAGAACCATTTGTCTATGTTAGTAGGTACAAAGTCAAGCAGGATTCCAGTGAAGAACTGAGAAATAAAAGGAGAATGCCAAGCTGAGATGCAACTAAAATTTACTGGGTCCAGCCAGGGATCTTCTGCCAGGACCTGAGGTCTAAAAGCTAATGAGTAAGAAACAATCAAATGTACTCAAAGCAACATGGGATACGAGAGGCAAGATTTGCACTAATGGTGGTTGGACAGGATATTATGTCAGCTTCTAGTACTCTGGACAACCACTAGGAAAATAAGGTAGAAAGTATTAATTATTGAATCTTTGATGTAATTCAGGTATAAAAAATAAGATACGCAAACAGCTACACTCTCTTAATTTACTGATAAGAGACATACAGTATAATAATGTCTGTAAGTATAATATCATGTATGCACCTTCTATGATACCAAAACATTCTGAAAACAGTTTGCAATGTATTAATTTATCAAATCCACCTTGTCAAGGTATCTTAAAACTGTCTCATTGATATTTGTACTTCAATAAAACAAAAAGAAAAAAAAAGATGGGGACGTTTCTAACATACTACAAAACGTGCTCCTGCTCCCTTCTAACTGAAACAAATAAATATTCTGATTTATATCAAAAAAAAAAAAAAAGCAACATGGGAAATGGAGGCTTTGGGAATTATACTAAAAAATATCTTACTAATTTCATTTTTCTTTGTCAGCTCCTTTAACATATGCAGTATATTGGAAACCCATAGGGGAAAAGACTACCGTAACCAAACCCACACATTTCTCTTTAAAAGGCACAAAGATTTTCTTCACTGCCTGGTTGTTATTGTCATCATTCCTGTGGACTCAAGATTCTGAATTGTACTCATCTGATTTCCTCATGTGCGGAGGAGTTGGCCCATGTACCTCTATGGACACATGGCTGGCAATAGCATGCTTCAGTAGCCTTCTCTCCCTTAAACATTCCCTGGCTTGCTTGGTATCTAAGCTAACAGCTCTTCTTTCCAAGTGACTCCCTCCCTCTCTCCCAGTTAAGCCTCAAGTGTTGTGAAGAGATTTTCAAGGAGCAGCCCAGCCATGCTGGGGAAAGCGAAGCCTTTCTGCCTTAATCCCAAGGTAGAGCTAGGTTTTGAATCACCATAGTTCAACTTTTTCCTTATTAGTAACTGCTTCTATCCAGACAAGATCAACTCTGTAGACTTGGGGAAGAGATAGCCCAAGAAGGTAGCAGGGGGAAGTGGTGTGCTATTTTATATGAGTCACACATTTTGACACCACCTCTTTTCTGAGTCTCTGGAGAGAAAAGACTCTAGTTGGGCCACTCATGCTGGTGTAGCTTGGTGAGAAAGGCTGTGCTTTGCTTTTTGAGACTGGGTCTCACTATGCAGTTCAGGCTGGTCTTGAACTCACAGCAGTCCTCCTGCCTCAGCCTCCTGAGTACTGGAATTACAGGTGTGCACCACAACATCCAGCTAAAAGACAAAAAAAAAGGAGGGAAGCATGCACTTATCATAAAAGACCTGGATTTAGTCTGCAGCATCAAAAAAAAACCTTATTCCTTCTCTCTTTTCTCTTCCCTAAGTAATAATACTGATAGGCCTGCTACTGTGGGGGTACGTTGTTATTAGAACTACTGACCGTGACTTGTACCATCTTGATTGAAGAATGTCCCAAAGTGACACAATCATCACTCTCTGGGTCAATGTTATGAACTGCCTGCCCCTTAGGCCTCTCATCTCTGGGGAGTGTATCAGAGTGCTTCTTCTGGGGATCAACTCAGCCACAGCAGCACCCCCAAAATAGAGAGCAAATGAGTCACAATATCCCTACAATGATAAACCAAAAAGATCCCTTCTACACTGTTCCAAACACAAACTATTTATTTATTTGTTTATTTTTCAAAAATTTCAATGAAATCTTTAATTTCAGTATAGGGTCTCCAGGGTCTCACTGCACAGATCAGACTCATAGTGATCTTTCTGTTTTCAGCCTCCCAAACTCTGGGATTACAGGTGTGCCCCACTATATGTGGTCTCCATTGCCATTGCAGCACACCCCAGGGTCAGGATCCTCATGGAACCCTGGCGATAGAGCCCCAGTCCCTGCACCTGCTTAAGCAGGAGCTTTAGTCCACTGAACTATCTGGCCAGCCCTCAAAAGGAAATTTTAGAATACAAAGACAAAGGGTTTGCTCTTTTTTTAAATTTATGTATTTTATACAGAGTCTCATTAAGCAGTTTGGATACATAGTGACTCTACTGTGTTCAGTCTCCCCAGCATTGGGGTCACAGGCGTGCATTACCACACCCAGACTTGGTCATGGACTTGGTCGAGGGTTTGGCCAGCCTGCCATACCTGGGATCCAGCCCAATCCCTGCACTTACCTAACCAGGCGCTTAATCCACTGAGCTATCTCACCAGCCCTGGGTTTGCCTTAAAAGTTTCCTTAAAAGATCACCTCTAGAGCCGGGCGTGGTGGCACATGCCTGTAATCCCAGCACTCGGGAGGCTGAGGCAGGAGGATTGTTGTGAGTTCGAGACCAGCCTGAGCTACAAAGTGAGCTTAAGGCCAGCCTGAGCTGCATAGTGAGACCCTGTCTCAAAAAGACAAAAAAAAAAAAAGATCACCTCTAGGACTGGGGTATATAGCTCAGGGGTAGAGGACTTGCCTAGCACCAGAGCCCTAGTTCTCTCCCTACCAAGGCAAAACAATAACAATTTAAAAGTTCCAAAAACTTCCTCAGGGTGATCAAGATCATAAATTCTTGGGATCTTTTTGTCTTTGCCTATTTTACACCTTAAATGAGTTATAAACATGTAACTCTTTGCATCACAAGTGCTATTATTAGCTGGAATCTCCTCTGCCCTTTCTCCACCTAGCAAATGTCTGTTTTAAGCCACATGTGGCTTTAAAATTTCTAAAAGATAATTGTATACCTCAGCCACTATGAGGTCTTTCCATTTCCTCATGTGTAAGCTGGGGCTGGCCCCTGCCCTGCTGGGAGGCCCAAAACTCTGAGCTCTTATTGAAAGTAACACCCTAGGCAGGAGATTGAGGTTAAGTCCCCAGCCCACAGACCAAACTTGGCCTGGGTTCACGCGCCTACCTTGGGCTGGCAAAACGTGGGCGTCCGACCTGCAAATATCACTTATCTTCCACCTCAACCAACTTTTTGAAACAACCCACTGAATCAGGGAACACCTTCCCTAGGTTTTTTTTCTGTTGTTGGTTTTGGGAAAGTCCGCACAGCCCCAGAGTGAAGCCTGTGGCACCAGATTCCTGGGAAATCACAAAGAGACCTCTTCTACAAAGGACCCTCAGAGGCCCCGACTTCAGCACCGCACAGGCAACCTCCGTTTACACGATAAAGACTATCCTGAGCCACGGGTGGTGGCACACATCTGCCATTCCTGCTGCCAAGGTAATGTAGGTAGATCCTGTCCCTAAATTTTAAAAATTACGTTTAAATTTTAAAGGAGGAGGGAGGTGGAGAGATGGGCCTCAGCGGCAGAGTGCGTTCCTAGCACTCCCAGGACCCTAGGCTCACACCCACTTCCACACTGAAGAAGTTTCCTTCCATTCCTGCACTTCATTGCAGTCCTGTGGTTTAAAATTAGAGCTCTTTCTAAATGAGTCTCTTACCCCCCCCCTTTCTTCAGGGACATTTCTCAAATGCTGCGCCTCACAATTAAAACACTTGGCTATTATTTCTCTGTTCAATTTTAAATATTAAAAATTATTAGAAGCAAAACCTTTAGCCCTGCCCTTCCTTGCCTAATAAAATCCAATGTCTTGCTTTCAAATTTATGACAGGTTTCAAAGATGGGGGGTTCGGGCTTGTTTTACTGCCTTTAGGGTTTTGTCAGAAATTTTTTCATGCTAACCCCTGTGAACCGGCTCACTCCTCTCCAGGATGGCGCACACTGTCGGTAAATCATGATGGGCACATCTTCTCTATGTCGTCGTAGGCTGCACAGCAGCTGCCGCTGGACGACGTTTTCTTCCAGCAATTCCTCTTCTCCGGGCCGCTCCGCAGTCAGCCTCAAAGACTCAACGAGGCGTCGGGAGCACGTTTTGGAGAGCGTCCGTCCCAAGCCAACGCGGCCGCGAAGCCCGCTTAGGGCGCGCCCTGCCCCCTCCGCCCTCGTCCGGGCCCTCGAGGGCGTCCGGACGCGGTGGTCTCCTCTGCCAGTAGAGGGCACACTTACTTTAGTTTCGCAGACCCGACCCGAGTGCCGCTTGGAGGGGGCGGAGGTAAAACACTTTGCAGCAAAACCGAGCCTAGGGATTGGTCTTTCCCGGCATTTGCCCTAACAGCTTAGAGGCTGGAGTCACTTTCAATCCTTAAAGCTGGATGGTGCAGTGAGCTCAATTTGGGGGGAAGTTACTACGCATTTAACAACTGACTGCCAAACTGCCGACTAGACGGGCAATAACTTCTGAAGCTTCCGCGCTGCACTCGCCCCCATCGCCTCCTTTCTTTTTGTTTTTTGTTTTGTTTGGTTTGTTTGTTTGTTTTTGCACAGGCTAAGAGTGGGAAAAGTTTTCTTAAAATGCTTTTGGTTGAGGGAGCAGGGATGAGAAGATAGCTTTTGTTTTGGATGCCCTGAGAAAATTCAAATCAGCAAATGCTGAGCGAATGTGGATTTATATATTAAATATTGATCTACTCGGGAAGTGAACGAATCGTGTTTCAAGTTAGGCAATAAATGAGGTCGATGTGTACAAGAAGTATATATTCCCATATGTGTAGTATATAGCATGAATACAATTTTCATATAGTATTCAAAAATTTAGTCAATGAAAAAAAGAAAATGTTTGAAATTGCTAATTAGTTCAAAAAACACCCCCTCTAAGACAAGCAAAAACAAACAAACCAAAACTCCTTTCCTCTCAGTTATCAATATATGTGTGTGCGTGCGCGCCCTCGCACATATGATTAGGAATCAAGTAATAAAGGGGGGAAATCTTGAAAGGCTTTGGACATCCGGTTTGTCCGGCGAGGAAAGAGTTAACGGTTTTCTTTTCAAGGGTCGCCGCTGACTCCATAGCTGGGGTCCCACAAACTCTCCTCCGCCTTCTGAGAAGTAGAATCCTGGTGTTTGGGTTCCCTGTCCCCTCCTTATTTGCCAGTCTAGCGCCTTCGATTTCCCCCAAACCTGGGATCCGGAGTCCTGTGCAAATCGGTGCCCCGGGTCGCAAGGAGAGATCGATCTACCGCTTCTGGATCCCGGCTGGGGTGCGCGAGAAGTGCTCTGGCTGGGACCTGGGTGCAGATCCACAGAGCTCGCAGGGCAGAGTGTCCCGCGGCGCACACCCCCGCCACGCTCCTCCACTACAGCTGCGGCGCCCACAGGAACGCCTCAGGAATTAGTGCGTCCGTGGAGAGCAGCCGCCTCCCACGGCCGGCTCCGTGGGAGTATTACGGGTTGTGTGAAGGCTTCGCTGCTTGGCAGCATATTGGCGGATTCATTCTGGGTGGAAGGTGCCCGATCTAGATAGCTGGGCAAGATTAATGCTTTACACGCATGCACTGCAATAGGTATCTATGCGCAACGCCCTGTCCAATTATGCGTTGCAGTTATTTTAATTCTAGGCATTATTAGGTCTGGGTCCCTAGACCTTCTCTGTTATTTATTTCTACCCACAATAACGCCGCGTAAACTGAGTGCACGTTCCCAGGTACCCCGCTTTGCTCTTTTTCCTGTGGGACTTAATTTCTCAACGCTTCTTTCTCCCCTGCCCTCGGGATGTGCGTGGAGTGGCCGTGGGTCCACGGTGTGCTCGTGGTGTTGGGGACAGATGTTCCACCTACGATGGCTGAAATACGCAGGACGAGAAAGCAGTTTGTCGGAGCACTGCGCCAGAGGATCAGCAGAGAAAGGGAAAGGATCCGAGCGGGAGTAAAAGAAAATGGTAGGCGCGCGCAGTTAATTCATGCTGCGTCTCACTGTTTACATCTGATAGCTAGTGTCGGGCTGAGGGCTGTCTCCTCCCCCTTCCCCAGCTACCCAGAAGCGCCCCTCCCGAGTTCCCAAAACAGAGGGCGGGGGAAGAGGGCGAAAAAAAATTCTCTGGCGAATCCCCACCCACCAGCCCTTTATAACAGAAGGGTCTGAGCGGGAGGACCCCCGAGCTGCGCTTCTCACGGCCGCCGCAGCCGCGCCCGGGCCGTCGCAGCCGCCTGGCTCTCCTCCAGCCTCCCGAAGGGCTGGGCTTTTCAGAGGCTTGGCGGGAAAAAGCTGAGAGGGAGGGATCAGAGCAGCAGTATAAAAGTCGATCTTCTGGGCTTTATCTGACTCGCTGTAGTAATTCCAGCGAGAGGCAGAGGGAGTGAGCGGGCGGGCCCTCCGGGGTTGAAGAGCCGAGGGAGCACAACCGCGCTCCGAGCGTCCTGGGAAGGAGACCCGGAGCAACAGCGGCTTCGCCTCGGGCCCCGCCGCCCCCTCCCCGCCCTCCCGCTGACCCCACCGTCGGCCCGCAGCCCTCGCCTCGTCCGAGAAACTTTGCGCGTTGCAGCGGGCAGACACTTTGCCCTGGGACTTACAACACCCAGCGAGAACGCGGGAGGCTATTCCTTCTATTTGGGGACACTTTCCAGCCTGCCGAGACCCACGCCTCTGAAAGACTCTCCTCGCCGCCGCTGGAAGGCTGGATTTCCTTCGGGTCGTGGAAAACCCAGTAAGCACCCGGATCTATTTGTCTTTTATTTGCCTTACGGTCTTAATACTGCGATTCATCGAATGCCAAGTCGGGGTGCCTTTCGTTCCCGTGCTGTTGACGCTTTTCTCGGAGTGGCTGGGGTCTGTTGGGGTAGAATGGGCGGTTGATCTGGCTTGGGGTAGAGTGACTTGTCAAGATGCGAGTAAATGGCTGGGGGGAATGGGGGTGCGTTTTAAAACTAGGATTTTTTTTTTTTTTTTTTTTTTTTTACTATGTTGATGACCCCATCCAGTTGGACATGCCTGCTTTATTGCATTCATTAATGGAGGGGGGGGTTCCTTCGTAGAGCTCAGAAAGCCCTTTGCGTCTGAGCTCCGTGGAGTACGGGTTGCACACCGCGTATGGGGTACCTAGCTCCGCGGCCGCCAGATCGTCCCGGGCCCCGGGAGGGCATTTAAATTTCGGTTTAATGCATTTCTGACAGCCGGAGACTGGCACTGCGGCGCGTCCCGCCCGCGGCGATGCCAACTCGCCCCTACTCCTTGGAGAAGTTGGCATCTGGCTTTCAGAATAGTAATAATAGTAAAATGAAAAACTGAGCTCCCGCGAGAGACCAGGCACTAGGATCAGGAGGCAAAGAGAAGCGAAAGGGGAAACCTGGGCACGGATGAGCCCGATTCGTTCTCTGGCGGGAGAACTGGGACGAACCTCGGCACCCAGGCTTGGCTCCTCGCCACCGTGCGCCAGGGCTTCCGTGCTCCGGGATGCAGAGGGATAGCAAGCAGCCGGGCTCTGCCTGCTCCGGAGCAGCTGCTCTCCTCGGCAAGGCCAGACGGACTGCTCTGGCGCGATCGCTGAGGGTCTGGCGCAGTTGCGTCACCGCGCGGAGTGTTCGAGGGAGGCGCCCCCGCTATTATGGAACAGCCCCCTTTTTTATTTGCGGGGATTGAAGGATCGTTAACGTCGGAGGCTGAGCTGGCCCCGCCAGTCCGCGAGAGAAAAGAAAAGCCGGCAGAGGAAGGAAGAGGGCGCGCTGGGGTGGGGAGGAGGGAGGGGCGCAGAGGGGCGGCGGCGCCCGCCGGCGGGGGCGGGAGCAGGAGCTTGGCGAGGGCGCACAGGGGCCCTGCGCGGAGGGGGCGCGCACCGCCGCGCCTCTTCGCCTTTCTCCTTCAGGTGGCGCAAAACTTTGCGCCTTCGCTTTTGGCAGCTTGTGTAGCCCACCGACGCTTCTCAAGGAGGCCATGCCGAGGGAATTCCTGGGCTTCTGCGGGGCTAACTCCCCGGCTTCGCCTGCCCTGGTGCGATGAAGCGGGAGCACGGCGGTTGCCTGGCGGCCGTTTCACCGACTGCCCCGCGAGGTCCCAGAGGTCGCCCGAGGGGCGTGCGAGGGTGTCTGCCCCCCAGCCACCCCCCTGAGGGGAGAGCGCACTGCGCTGGAAGGAGTGGTTAGGGTGGCGAGCGCCGCGCCGGGCTTTAGCACCCAGAGACCCTCTTAACTCAAGGCCGCCCCCTTTGTGTGCCCCTAACGCAGGCCGCCGCCACCATGCCCCTCAACGTCAGCTTCGCCAGCAGGAACTATGACCTGGACTACGACTCGGTACAGCCGTATTTCTATTGCGACGAGGAGGAGAACTTCTACCAGCAGCAGCAGCAGAGCGAACTGCAGCCGCCGGCGCCCAGCGAGGATATCTGGAAGAAATTCGAGCTGCTGCCCACCCCGCCTCTGTCCCCCAGCCGCCGCTCCGGGCTCTGCTCGCCCTCCTACGTGGCCGTCGCGTCCTTCTCCCCCGGGGGAGACGACGGTGGCGGAGGCGGCAGCTTCTCCACAGCAGACCAGCTGGAAATGGTGACCGAGCTGCTTGGCGGAGACATGGTGAACCAGAGCTTCATCTGCGATCCGGACGATGAGACCTTCATCAAGAACATCATCATTCAGGACTGCATGTGGAGCGGCTTCTCGGCTGCCGCCAAGCTCGTCTCGGAAAAGCTGGCCTCCTACCAGGCTGCACGCAAAGACAGCGCCAGCCCGAGCCCCTCCCGCAGCCACGGCGTCTGCCCCACCTCCAGCCTGTACCTACAGGACCTGAGCGCCGCCGCGTCTGAGTGTATCGACCCCTCGGTGGTCTTCCCCTACCCACTCAACGACAGCAGCTCTCCCAAGCCCTGTGCCTCGCCCGATTCCTCCGCCTTCTCACCGTCCTCAGACTCTCTGCTGTCCTCCACCGAGTCCTCCCCACGGGCCAGCCCGGAGCCCCTGGTGCTCCACGAGGAGACCCCGCCCACCACCAGCAGCGACTCTGGTAAGTGCTGGGTGAGGGCAGCTGGGTATCCTTTTCCCTTGGACGGCCACTTGCCAGACACTGCCTTTCTTCTTTCATATTTGGAGGGAGAAATGGGGGTTGTGAGAGCTCTTTGGACCCCTGAGCTGTAACGCCCCCCTCTCTTTCCCTAGACCTCCCTGGTGGCCGTGTCCTCCCCTCCCGCCCCTTAGGAATTTCATTTGGGTTTTTCAATCTTCTGGCTTATCTTGCAATTCAATCCACTCCTTTTACTTCTCAGGCATTGTAATTGCCCTGGAGGGAGTGTGAATGGGGATGAGAGAGAATTGGTCTTTAGGAGAGTGAATGAATTGCCTTCCTCTCCCCCCCCCTCCCCGCCCCCTTCGGGGAGGAAAGACTCAAAAAAGTGGTGGGTTACGAACCTACAAAAGGAACTGAAGCCTCCTGCTTCGGCCTCAGCCCAAGAGCTAGTGAAAGTGCCTAGGAGTGCAAGGGATGAAAAACTGGCTTTTTGCCAGCCGGTATAAGCACTTGAAAGGAAACCCTGGCTAAAACTGGGCTTCATTTGACCTGCCCCAACCCCGAGGACTTTTGGCAAAACTAGGAGGCATTTTTCCTTTCTCTTTGCATTTCCAGTAAAGTAGGAAGTTGCTGGAGTCCTATCAAGAGCTTTGAAGCGCTCATTCACACCCCCTGGGGGTTCTGGGTAAAGTCCCTTCTTAACAGGAGGTGCTTGGGAATGGATTTGCTTTGGGTGTGTCCAAAGCTTCATTAAGTCTTAGGTAAGAGCTGGCATCGATGCCAGTGCTATACCCTGTTGAATTATAATTTGCTTGCCTGCGCCATAATCCCAGCTGTCTTCTTTATCTTGTCTTTTTGGAGAGAGCGGAAGGGATAATTGGCTATGCTAGACTCGGTGGGTCATCTTTCCCAGAATCTTTTCTCAGTACATCAATGCTATTTGCGTAACATTACCTTAATCTTGACATTGACTGGCTTAAAAAGTTGGTGCTAACCAGGTGATACTGTTTCTTTTCTTAAAGAAGAAGAGCAAGAAGATGAGGAAGAAATCGATGTGGTCTCGGTGGAAAAGAGGCAGCTCCCTGCCAAAAAGTCAGAACCTGGGTCACCCCCTGGAGGGCACAGCAAGCCTCCCCATAGCCCCCTGGTCCTCAAGCGATGTCACGTGTCCACCCATCAACACAATTACGCTGCACCCCCGTCTACGAGGAAGGACTATCCTGCTGCCAAGAAGGCTAAGTTGGACAGTGGCAGAGTCCTGAAACAAATCAGCAACAACCGCAAATGTGTCAGCCCCAGGTCCTCAGACACAGAGGAGAATGACAAGAGGCGGACACACAACGTCTTGGAGCGTCAAAGGAGAAATGAGCTGAAACGGAGCTTTTTTGCCCTGCGTGATCAGATCCCTGAGTTGGAAAACAATGAAAAGGCCCCCAAAGTAGTAATTCTTAAAAAAGCCACAGCCTACGTCCTATCTGTCCAAGCTGAAGAGCAAAAGCTCCTCTCAGAAAAGGACTTGTTGAGGAAGCGGCGAGAACAGTTGAAACACAAACTTGATCAGCTACGGAACTCTTGTGCATGAGATGACCTGGGAAACTGGAATCGCACAGGGTTCTCCACTCTTTGCCAAGGGACAGTAAGGACAGAGGCTCCTGTTGCCAGGACTGCGGCAGTTACACACAAACTCATATCGAATGCATGGTGGGTCACAACCTCACAACCGTGGCTGAGTCTTGGGACTGAAAGGTTTAGCCATAAACTGCCTCAAATAGAACTTTAGGCATAAAAGAGTTTTTTTATGCTTGACTTTTTTTTTCCTTTAACAGATTTGTATTTAAGAATTGTTTTTTAAAATCTTAAATGTTGGCCAACTTTCCCTGTGTAAATATGGTTATTAAATGTAAATAACTTTAATAAAACGTTTATAACAATTATACGAGATTTCAAACATGTATTATAAACCATAATTTTTTTTATTTAAGTACATTTCCTTTTTAAAGTTGATTTTTTTTTCTATTGTTTTTAGAAAAAAATAAAAGAATTGGCAAATATATCATTGAGCCAAATCTTAAGTTGTGTTTTGTCTGTCTCTTCACACAAGCCACCACCACTTTTCCCCCCATCAATTACAAATGAACACTTGCTAGAGCAGGTTTACAAAGATGAAGAAAGTGACACTAAGAAAAGCAAGAGGTTTTCCTTGTCAAAATGGAGCTTTAACTGTCGGGTTACTGGATGCTTCCTGGTGTCATTGATAAGAGCCACAGTTGATAGTTAAGGAAAGGTGGGTGAGAAGGTTAGAGGTAAGGAAAGAGGTTAGAGATAACTCTACACAAAGGCGGGTGGATGCCACACAAAGGCGGGTCCCTGCTCTCTGAGGGGTCTTGCCCACCCCCAGTTCACATCAAACCCAGGAACTCTGCAGGGGGGGGGAGGAAGCGTGTCCCCTCCTTTTGCTCTTGGCCTGCTGTTCTCCAGTTCCAGCCCCTTTTCACAGGGTTATCTCCAGCCTTGAAAGCCCTGGGAGCAGTGTTCCCACACACCCTACTTTACTGACAAGGAAAGTGTGCTGTAAATGGCCCATTCACACAGCAGAGAGAATCCAGGTCCTCTGTGAGAAACACCTGCCACTGCCAAGCCTTGGCCCATCTTGGGACAAGGCCTCGGCTCAAGAGTACAGCTGACTCAGGTCTCGATTAAGGGACCATTCCTCTACGGCAACCCCATGAAAGAGGTACTATTCATTTACCTGTAGAGCAGAGGGGAAACTGAGGCACAAGCCTGATTCAGGCCCAGGCTGTATGCCCAACCAATTGGTCTCTAAACAGGCAGGTAGGAATAAACTGGCCATGTTTGAGAACAGAATCTGATCCACACAACCAAGGAAGGACAACATTCTAAACGTCAGCATTTAGACCTGATGCAACAGTATAAGTTTTTTGTCTTGTCTACCTGGCTTTGTTTTTTATTTCGTGTTTTCATTGTTTAACTTTTCTGTTCACGTTGAGAAGTGCACAACTCAAATCCTTCCTACCTAAGTATGTGAGCCATCAGATTGCTGCTTGTTCCCTAAAGGAGCCAGTTTGGAAATGCTACTGCTCATATTTGTAAAATCAAACACGCTTGGCCTCTTGTCATGTGAGTCATTACTTTAGAAACTGCAAACTCTCCTTCCAACCACTTTCACACCCATGACACATGCTTGTCATTAGTCCGGGAGAAGGCAGTTTTGAATGAATGTCTTATTAATTATAAGCCACAGAACACCCACAGCCCAAACCAGAGCACCGTCTATGGCAGAGAATGGAAGTTAACCTCGCTCTTCTTATGACCTCATTGTATCTGCTTCAGAAAAGGTACTCAGCTCCCTGCTCGGTCTTTGGAATTTTAATCCACCACCACCTATAAATCAATAAATAATTACTGTCTCTGACCCTAAGAATAATCTATTTAAGTCTAGTTCTTGATCTTCCTTTTGGGCCCTCAGTCCCACCCCCAGCTTCCATCTGCCACACCCTGTACCCTAAATTCAAAGTTCAAAGTTGTCCAGAAGTGCGGGGGCGCTCTTAAACGGTTCTCTTGGCCCCTTTGTGGCCCAGGCTGGAGCGAAGCCCTGCAGTGACTCACTTGAGAACTGGGAAGGTGTTAGCTTGAATCACTACGTCCAGGCAAGCCCAAAAAATGGGCGAGAGGGTGTCTCACTAGGAAAACAGCCTGTAGTTCCAGGCCCAAGCAATCGGGAAACAACATGGAGGATGCCGAGCTTGGCTGTGGGAATGGAAGGGAACCATTCCAAGCCCAATTGGGCCACCTCCATCCAGATTGACCCATCTAGGGACTGGGCTGGGCACAGGACAGATGCCAGCTGCTTTCCAGAAAGTCAGGCTGACCTTGACCACAGTAAAAGTTGGCCCTTCAGCCCATCCAGAGAATCCCAGGGGTCTAGGATTTATGCAAACTGGTTCATAGATAATGATCAAGACTCAGGATGGAGGGGAGAGGTTTGCAGTTTACTCCATAACAAGCAGAGACGAACAAGCGAATACTGAGCCTGTTTTTACCCTTGACACTGTGGATTTAAGGGCTCCCTCAGGGGACTCCTGGAGTGGTTTTGTGTGGGGTGGAATGTACGAAAAGGAAGGAAGTGTTGTTTCACGCTGCCATTTGGATGCAACAAAAGCAATCAATGTTATAATAGTAATCAATCAAACTTTAAAATGAACAAAGCTTTTACACTTACAGGCTAAATACTTAAACCACGCAGAACTGGGGTGGGTAAGCAAAGCTCTGCTGACCCTTTAAGACAAATGTGCACAAAGCTCTGGAAAAGAACAAAACATCATTTCGGTGGTTTTCTGTGGCTTGTTTACAAACAAAGCTCTGGAAAAGGACAAAACAGCATTTTGGTGGTTTTCTGTGGCTTGTTTGCAATGGTCTCTGGTTACTTCAGTCATTTCTTAGTATACACTCCAGAAGCCTGTGGAGCATTTCTTCCCAACAGTAAGTAATCCTTAAGGTGAAACAGCTAGAAAGTGTTCCTCACGTGTCCCGACAAATATCCTGCCAGATCTCTTCACCAAAAACTCCCTTAAGGGTATAGCCCACTCTAGTCCTATCTTAATAGAGGACAAAGCTAGAAATAATCAGCAAGATAAAAACAGAGACTAATTCTTAAAAAAGAAACTAGGGCAATGACAGGGGATTTGCCTAATGTTCATGAAGCTATGGGCTCCAACCCAGTCATATTAAAAAAAAAAAAAAAAAAAAAGTTTAAATATATATTAAATAAGGCTAAAATTTTTATCACTCACCACCAATGCCTTAGCATTTCAGCTCTTTGTTCCAGCTTCTTCAGTGGAAATTGGACAATTGGCAAATTTAGGGAAAACGTCAGTAACGCTTTGCCAAACTTGGTGTGAAGTGACTCTTTTAAAAGACTCTGAGTAGATTTTCTTTTTCATTTTATTTCATTCAATATTAGTCTCTACTAAGCTCTTCAGAATGACAGAGATGAAGGAACAAGTGTTCATGGCATGTAGATCTTTTGAGGCTGAAAGGAATGTCCTTTGTTTTTCAAACAATGCCTGGAGGTTCACCCACAGTCCCCAACACTTTCTTCTCATTGTCACCCCATCATCCCATTAAGGGATCAACTCTCCCGGGCAGTCAGAGGTCGGCAGGGCAGGGAAGGGGCGAGTTTGGGGAGCAAGCTAGCCCTCAGTGCACGCCTCTCGCTGGCCTGGCCAAAGCACACACCTCGCTTGAGGCCCACAAGAGCCCAGCTGAGAAACAATTGTTGTGAGTGACAACACTGAGGTTTAAACAAGTTAAATAGCTGGCCAAAGTCACCCTAGTGCCAATCACAATAGTAGTTAATGTTTGCTATGTGCATTGTCCTACTTCACCCCAAAGCAGTTCTTAGGAGGTAAAAGAAATTTTTTCTACCAGGGATTGAACCTGTATCATTGGCACTGAGCTACGTCCCTTGGCCTTTTTATTTTATTTTCATTTGGAAACATGGTCTCACTAAATCACTCAGGCTGGGCTCAAATAGTGGAAGGTACACTGTATTTGCACCCGTTTTGCAAATGAGGGTATTAAAACTTTGATTAAGTTATTGGCCCACAGTCCTTGAACTGGCAAAGAGTGAGAGCAGAAATTTTGTATTTATTTGCACATTTATTGAGCATCTACTACGCACTTGATTGTATATTCATTCACATTCACCTGTTGAACACCTTCTTTGTGCTTGATTATGTATTCATCCATATGGATTTATTGAACATCTGTGCCTGATTCTGTGCTCATTCATACATATCCACTGAGAACCTACTGTGTGCACACTCCTGCGGAAGGGAAGAAACCTTGAAATAATAAACAAGATCACAAAGATTCTGCCCCAGGCACTTATGGACTAATGGAAAACCTAAGAACCAAGCAATTAGACTCTGATTTTTTTTAAAAAAAAACATCTTTCTCCATCCCATCCTCCTTTAGTGCAGGGTTCAAAACTCAGAGCCTCAGAGGTAGGAAGTCAGTGTTCTACTCTCCTGCATCCCAGCCTAGATGCCAAATTACTTCGCAAGCACTGTTAGAGAGCTTCCTGTGCAGTATCTGGGAGCTCACACACCGGGAGCTCCTACCCCTCCAAGAAAATGAACTAGAAAATGTGGTCTAGGAAGTGCTGAAAGGCAGATAAAATAGAAGCTGTCCTGGAAGGGATGGAGAATACTAAGGGGGAGTCACCCCAGGAGGAGCCTTCCAGCTCAGAGGAGTGTCAGAGATTAGCCAGCAGGGCCCCAGCACTAGGCCCACCTTTCATCTTCCACCCCTTCTTTCTGTCCAACCCTAGACAGCTGCCTAGGGGGTCCCAGTGCACCCTGCGCTCTTGCAGTGCCTTGAGGTGCAGGAGCAGCAGCATTGCCTGGAAATTGGTACAAATGCAAATAGAATCTGAATTAGAATCCCAAGAGGTAGAGATGCTGATAAGCCCTGGAGAGCTGGATGAAGTTTTGTAACCTCTGCCTCTTCCAGGACAGGCATGCCAGCTGTCTTTCTAAATCACAAATGTGATTCCTTC
Source organism: Ctenomys sociabilis (assembly GCA_004027165.1). Lineage (NCBI taxonomy): Eukaryota > Metazoa > Chordata > Mammalia > Rodentia > Ctenomyidae > Ctenomys > Ctenomys sociabilis. The sequence goes on from PVKA01018250.1 coordinate 40,689, forward strand.
CCTGCTTAAAACCCTTCAGAGAGTGGGCACTGGGGCACAGGACTAAAATCCCAGCACTTAGGAGGCTGAGGCGGGAGGATTACTAAGAATTTAAGACCAACCTTACCCACAGAATGAGTTCACACCCAACCTGAGCTATGTAGTCTATCTTGAAAACAAACAAAATTCAAGAGGATTCCTAGAGTCTCTTGGATTAAATCCAAAGCTGTCCTCCAGGCCCTGTGGATCCAAGCAGTTAATCCACCAGTGTGCCAGCACCATGGATCTCCAGCTCTCTGATCACTAGGCAGGCTCTGAGAGTATTACAGGCAGCTTAGTCAGATAGAAATGAGTAGGCTGACAGGGATGGACCATAGAAGAGGTCATTGCAGAAGATAAGCATACGTCACAGCTGTGACTGGAGGTACATCTGAAGAAGGCAAGACCTGGAGATCAGAGACACAGTGGCCAGATTTATATCCTTCCCTAAGGGATGAATGGAAGCTTGAAATTATAACTGTAATCAGCACTATCCTTTTGGGATTTTTTGTAGAAAAAGACTAACACCTCACTAGGGATGGGCCATTGTCTCTCACTCACTAAGATAAGACTACTAAGACTCAAAGACAAAATTAAATTGACAGATTATCAACCGAAGTTAATGATGTCATCCATATGACCTTGTTACAAATTCCACTTCTCTATTGGATCAATATTAGCTTAGTGGCTACTCCTGTAATCTAATTGGTTGTTTGTGGTTTGCCCCATGCTGTACCCACTCATGATTTAGCCCTGTGAAACATTCTAGGAGAATGGCCTCGGTGGCAAGGCACTCAGGACCCCTCTTATCTCTCAGCAGTGATTCCTCTCCCCATCCCCAGTAAATCTTTTCTCCTCTTAACCTCCTCTGTCCTCTGGAATTCCTTCTTTGATTTAGGCACATCTGAAATCTAGTGGGTTGGGAATTGTCGCTCTCCCCTCTTAGGAGGACCCTGTAGCCAGTGAACATGTGACTCACTTTCACCAGAAATGAACAGAGGCTCGCTGGTCTTGTTCTGCAGTCCATCTCCATGCCAACAGAAGTGCCCAGAGGGTGCTAGACCATCAATTCCCTGATGAGCCACTGGTTGTGGAACTACTAGTGGATGGCAGGCACAGAGAGCACAGAGGCAAGGGGAGAGTGGTGCTTCCAGGCCTGCCATGCCGGAGCTGAGCCAGGAAGATCAGAAAACAGATGGATGCATGCAGGAGCACAAGGGCTTTGTTTGGTTGGATTTGCCTGATTCAGTTTGATTTGATTTGATTAAAAACAGAAGAGATCATTTGTTTCCATGCCAATGGGACTGAAGCAAAGGGAGAAGGGAGCCACTGGAGAGGGGCCTGAAGAAGGGTGGTTTCTGGCCTGGGTGTGGACATGAGACCAAAGTGGGTAGGGATGGCTCAGCCTAGGAAAGGGCCCCAGAAGGGTACCTGAGGGGGCGAATGGCATAGGTCGGGTGGCCTCCACCTGCCTGGGTACCCAGAGCTCCCTGCTCTGCTTCTGTCCAGGGCAGGACCCCATGTAGAAACAGGCTGTCCACATCTTTCTTCCTTTCCAGTCTCCCTAAGCACAAAAAGCAGCCCTTTCTCCTCATCACTGTACCCTGACCACCAGGCACAGCATCCAGTGTGTGTAAGTTTGTAGAATAAGTGAACAGGCTTATAGACAAACGACTGAGTGCGTGCAATGGATGGAGGCATCTGTTGACGGTTCTGCTTCCTGAGGCTGCCAGTCTGTCATGGCACCACTCAGGCTTGTTCGCTGTTGCCTGGTTGGTTGGGCTCTTGAGACAGAGCCTCGCTGTGAGATCCAGGCTGGCCATGAGCTTGACTGTAGCCCCAGCTGGGCTCAAGCTCCAGCTCCTCCTGCCTCAGCCTCATAAGCTCCATGACAATAGGCATGTGCCCCCACACCCGGCCCACTCAGTCCTTCACTCTGAGCCAGCTCCAGCCAAGGCTCTTCCCTCTGGGGTGTCTGCCTTCTCTGTTCCAGGCAGCAGAAGCCTGAGCCACAGCTTCCCTGGTCTACCAGTCAGAGACTCTAGGGTCCAAGTGATATAAACCCCGCTCTGATTGACAAAAGCTAAAAAGTGCACAGCAGCCAATGTGGCTGAAGGAGTAGCATAACTCAAGTCCCGGGCCTTAAGCCAGGACTGCAAGCTTCTCTCTGCAGCTTCATCACACCAAATGTCTCTAGGTGGGGTGGGAAAGGCTGCTGCCAGTAACTGCAGGCCTACAGATGCTCCACAGGAGGGAAAGATCTTTCTTCTCCCCCATGGCAAAAGCCTCAGAAAGGATTCTTCTCTTCCTTTTAATTGATAAAGATCAGAAATGTGTGTCCTACATGTTTAGAGGCTGGAAGTTCAAATCCAGGGCCTACACCTGTGGGAGCTCTTTGGCTACACTGTTTCAGGCATTACTAGTTTCCTTTTCCAAAGTGAGCCCAGGGCCTTTGCACTGAGCCACATGCCAGCCCAGCTCCCCCCTTTTTTTAATCTTATTTTGATATCAGGTTTCACAGAGTCTCTAAGCTGACCAAGCTAAGCTTGAATGTGCAATCGTCCTGCCTCAGCCTCCCTGAGAGCTTCCATCTGGGCATATTCCATTAAGTCAGTCTTGGAAAAACTGCCTGGTTCCTTCAGTCTCATGTCCTCCAGAGGCCTTGATGAACCCGGTTCCCACCCTCCTCTCCTGTGCTAGGGTTGGGACTATGGGATTGACAGCTCATAGATAGGCCTGGAGGAAGCCCTTCTCCACAGGGAGTGATGGGAAGATGGTGCTTAGGTGGGCTGCGCTGGTGGCCGTGGTCAGCTCCATCGTGTGAGAAGGAGGGCCAGATGCTTTAAAAACAAGCTTCTTCAGAACAACCTGCTGGCCTTTATGATAGTCTCACCTTCCAAGGACAAGGGCAGTCCCTTTAAGAAGGTCTGGCTCGCCACAGGGATAGGCCCTCCAGGGCCCAGGACCCGGGTCTGTGCCAAGTCTCCTCCCACAGTCACACTGTCCAGTCAGCAGTGTTTAGGGAACACTTGTTAGGCACAAAGAGCACACAACCTCCCAGCTGCAGGTGAAAGGGGTGCTGACGAATGCACACACATGAAATGAACCCAGTATGGGCCCGAGTGTGGCTTATGGTTAGAGTGTTTGCCTAATGTATACCAGGCCCTGGGTTCAAACTGCAGCACAGTAAGGAATAATAATAGTAATGACAATAACAATAATTCAAGGCATACAGTAATGGGGTGAGACAGCATAGCATTCTTAGGGTATTTGATAGCTGAGGGGTTCAGGGAACATTTGCAAGACAGAGAGGATATGTGTAAGCATGGCACATGGGACCTTGTTGTGTGAGTGTGGGAGGGGACTCATGCAGGGCACAGGCTCTCTGCCTCATAGTCTTCTACCCGCCTCTGCACCACCCGTAAGCATAGCACAGCTAATTGCAAACGGTGAGACTTCCCCAACTGAGCCAGGACAGTAATAATAAATATTAACACACTATCATTTGTCCAGAGGGTTTT
>PVKA01018251.1:0-23967 GCA_004027165.1 Ctenomys sociabilis
GGTCCTGAGTTTGATTCCTGGTGTTAAAAATATGCTGTCATATAGAAATTTAAGAAAAATGAACTTGAATGTAGGAGAGTGAATATTATAAGTTGAGAAGAGAGTAGGTCCATGAAAGGAAAGGGGGTGTTTTATATTAGTATTTTGAAATGCCACACTTAATTCTGTTAAGATGTAAAATTAATGTTTTAACAAAAATGATTTTGATTCTCACAGTCTTTATTTGCCTTTCTTGTTGTACAGCTGACCTCATACAATAAATCTGAAAGTGATCCTTTTTCCTCTTAAAAAAAAAAAAAAAAAAAAAAAATCTTTCTGGCGTGGCGGAGCTGGAGCTCTCCACTCACCGAACTTTGATGCCCAGGAACTTGAGGAAATTTCTACTCACTCTCTCAGTGGGCTTTATGGCAAAGGATAAGGGAGTTGTTGGTGAGTGAGGGTCCTTGAGGTTTCAGGCTGGTCACTGGCTGGGAGGGTTTGGGGCAGGGATTCGGGTAGCATGCACGGGAAGAAGCCAAAGGCTCTCCCTCAGACTCACCACACTCACACTGATCTGGGAAGCCTTGTGAATCATGCAGATTCCCATTCACTGGAATGGCTTGGGGCGGGATCCAGGAGGCCACTGGAGTTGGCCCTGGCCCCGCTCTCAGGCCAGTCTCTATCTATGCCTTGGTGGGTGTGGGCGGGATCCCACCATATTAAATTAAAAAGTTTCTTCACAGTAAAAATAACAACTGAGTGGAAAGAAAACCTGCAGGATGGGGAAAAAACTGCCAGATATTCTGCAGTCAGAGGACTAATATGTAGAACATAAAGAACTAAAAGCGATTGTAGACTACCTTAAATAAAAGTCTTCCACACAAATTGGGGAAATGAAATGAATAAATACACTAAAGAAATAAAAATGGCCAATAATTATATGACTATTCCTGATCACTGTCCATTAGAAAAACGCAAGTTAAAAGCATACCATGATTCCATGTTTCCGCAGAAAGAATGGCCATGCTGAAGAAATTAAATGACAAGTGTTGCTTTGGCTGTGAATGTAAAGAGACCCTGTAACCATTGCAGAAATCAATACAGAGACTTCTCAAAAAACTAAGCCAGAAACTTCACTGATCCAGTTATTCTCCCTCAAGTATTTTCCTGCAAGAGTTAAAGATATCATGTTAAAGTGATACATGCAAATCTGTGTTTATAATAGCTCAAATTACAACAGCTAACTTTTGGATGCAGCGCCTACATGCCATTTACAGATGAATGGATAAAAAACAATGTGGTATTTAAACACAGTAGAGGACCACTCTTCCATAAAGAGAAACCTGAGTCATTTGTAAGAAATTTGATGTACCCTGAGACAATAATGTTAAGTGAAATATTGCAGTTCTCTTATATGAGAACCCCATATTGTAAATAAAGAGCAAAATGGAATATAGATAACAGGAAGTAAGGGGAGTTTTCTCAAATGGGATTGAGATCAAGAGTTCAAAGGAGGGTGTTTGAAAGGCAGGGGAAGGAAGCAAAACAGAATGAAGTTGTGTTCTTCATATGCACCAACTTCACACCATGACTGTGAACATTATGAGCTGGAAACAAGCCCTAACAGTAAAGGAAAGAAAACCTATCAATATGCTTCTGTCTATATTTTATATAATTAATAATATGTAATAATTTTTTTGAGGAACTGGGGATTGAACTCAGGCCCTTGTGCTTGCCAGCGAAGCGTTTATTCCACTGAGCCATCTCCGTGGGCCCTATATAATAAATTTTTAACAATACTGTATAAATTTGTTCCCATTAAATACATTTATATTAAGATATAGTAAATGTGTCAAATAACACATTTCAAACTTTTAATTTTGCTGATGTTTTAACTCTGCACACTTGAGAATAGAAATACTAATTTCTCAAAAAAAAAATATGTTTCCTACCTGACAAGATAAGGTAACTGCATAGAAAGTGAAGTGCATCAATTCACAAAAGACATTTCAGACCACATGATCATAATTATTGCTCTTCGAAGATGCTCATGCCAGAACTGCACCTTCGTATCCACTCAGAGGTCATAGTGAGTTGTGAATGCTGTTCTCATCAGCAAGATATTCTCACTGTGTCTTGAAAAATTAATGTATTCTATACTAAATGATTTTTTTTCAAGAGAGTCACAAAATAGTGGTTAAGGACGTATCTCAGCAGTACAGTGGGTGCAGTGCTTGTCTGGATTATTTATTTATTTTGGTACTGGGAATCAAATTCAGGACTTGCCAGGCAGGCATTTGTGCCACTGAGCTATATCCTGTTGTTACCGTGATTGTCTTACACGAACAACGCCCTGAATCCATGATTAATATCACATAGAAGACAAGCAAAAAGTAGACAATATATTGTCAGTGCATACAAAATTATGCAGTTGTCTTTTGTATTTACAGGAGAATATGAATTTCCTAGGACTGCTGGCATTTTATTTACTAAATCTTTTGAAGTGTACAAATGAACTTATTATACATCAGAATGGATTCTGTAAACACTGAGTTGTGGCATTACCATGGCTGGCTACATTCTGAATGTGTCTCTCCAAAGATCAAGCTATTTGAAGTCTGGTGCCCAAGGCGGCAGCACGGGGAGATAGTATAGACTTTTACCAGGTGAGCCAAGTGGAAGACCAGTGGGGCTGGAGTCTCCTCTTGCAAGAGACTGAGTTATTTTTCCAGAGATCCTGGCTAGTTCTCAAGGTCAGCTTGCTAGGTAGGCTCCACTCAACCTCTTAACACAAAATTAACACATTATATTTCACAATAATATAAAAAAGAAAGAGAAAATGTTACAATCTATTTTGTTAATGAAAGCTTTGATGCAGGTAGAAAAGAAACAAATACTTAAAAAATTGAAAAGAAACTTCAATGGTTACAACAATGACTCCATGATACAGTGAACACAGGTGATTCCCCTTTTGGGTATCTTCCTGGAAGAACTGAAAGCATCATGCCACAGTGATATGGGTATGCATGTTTGTAATGGCACAGTTTGTAACAACCAAATCGTGAAAGTAACACAAATGCCCATCAGCCAATGAAAGCACAAAAAGATATTTTTTAATATAATGGACTATTAGCCATAAAGAAAAATAAAATTGAAACATTTCGAGCTAAATTGTACAGTAAATTTAAATAAGCTGAAAAAAAGGCTTACCGCAGGAAAAAATTAATACTTACTGGAGAAAACCACATCACTTTAAGAATCCAAATTGTAAGAGCAAGATTCACAACTAGGATGGTGAGCAAGAGTAGAACAAACAAGTAGAGGCAGCGCTTCCTCCAGCCGTAAATGCCAATTTTGTAGACATACTGGTTCTCTGGTCTCTCTATTTGGGTCCCCTCCGTGGTGGCTGTGTACTGCTCCTGTACCATCTTCATGGGAGTGGCAAGAAGAGGGAGAGGGAGGTAGGGAGACAGAGGGAGAAGGCTTATCTATTGGTACTGATTTACTGTGAGCCTGCAATTTTTTTTTTTTTTCAGAACCAGAGATTGAACCCAGGTCCTTGCACTTGCCAGGTAAGTGCTTATGCCACTGAGCCATCTCCCTGGCCCCAAAAATGTTTCTTTGACCTGGTGATACATTTCTAAAATCAATAATTTTAAAAAACAATTAAATATTATATTATCTTTAAAATACTGCTGTTTTTCAGCCATTTGAAAGTTTTATGATACAAATTATTTTGCATATGACAGTCATTTGAAATTTAGTGATACTAATTTCAGATTTTAATCAATAAATTTAGTACACACATGCACACACCCCTACAGAATTTAACCCTAAATTCAGAATTGAAGGATCAACTTAAATAGTTAAGTTACCAATTTCTTATATTCCAGTTAACCAACTTAGTGTGAAATTATTAAATTATATCTTCCCTCAGTGATTACATTACTCAGCATTTAAAAGTTTTTATAAGATACAATCTTATCACTCTTGTCCTATGATAAAATTCCTATGTGTTGACCTGCTTTTAAGCAGATCACAATATTTATTTATTTATTTGGTGGAACTGGGAATTGAACTCAGGCCCTTGTGCTTGCCAGGGAAGTGCTTATTCCACTGAGCCATCTCCCCGGTCCAAGCAGATCACAATATGATATATAGTATTTTTACAGATACTAATGTAAACCAGAGAAAGAATTTTATCAATGAATTTAACTCTATGAAGAGATTTTTAAACATCATTTATTTTTCCCTTTACATAAAGAATAAAAGAAAGTGAGTTAGGTCAATAAAGTAAACATTAGCAACTGTATGGATTTTGATGGTAAGTATAGTTAAAGGGCAAATTAGAATGTACAGCTAGCTTTCTCCTCTAGGATTTTCTATGTAGAAGCCAGACATTTTCAGGAATGCTTTGGGGATGTTCTTAGTGAAAACATGTTGTGTTTTTTTTCCAGTTTAACAGTAGACATTTCCTCCATGTGAAAGCTGGTATACAAAACTGTGTTTCCCTCACATGATATTTTCAGGGACTCAGGACAGACTATCTACATTGCTGATTTCACGAGGACAAGGCTGGCTAGTTCATTTCTCTGAGTCCGTGCAGTCTTCTCTGCCTGTCTACCCACTCAGCTGCTCCAGTCCAAGACCCTGGTGTTGTGCTGGCTCATCCTCTTTTCCCTCAAGCCCCGCTTCAGGAAGTTTTACCAATATTTTCTCCCAACATATTTATGATCTGCCTATTGTACACATTTCCCTTTCTACCCTGCCAGTGCAAACCACAGTGCACTCTCTCCTCTGCACTATTGCAAAATCTGACTCCAAAAGTTTGATAAAGACAGAAAGTGTAGTCAGATGGAGAGGGGTGGCACGAGAGTCTGAATTGAGTACAATAACAATGTTTTCAATAGTGCTACAGATCAATAAAACCAGCAATGCTTTCTAACAATGCAACTTGTATGAATTCCTATCCCTTCCTATATTCAATTTTTAAAAATTGTTGGTTTAACAAATTGCTACAAGTTTGGGGGACAAATGTATTTTGTCTTATAGTCAGAAGTGAAAAACACATCTGGAGAGCCCTAAATTAAATTATGGGCAGGGCTTTACTTTTCTGGGGGGTCCAGATGAGAACACACCCCTTATCCTCCAGCTTCCAGAGGCTGCCTGCTCTCCTTGGTGCTCACCTGTCTCCGTCAGTCCGCCTGAATCTGCCTCTGACTTTGCATCCTCACTGTATAAGGACTTAAGATTGCAATCTGTCTCATGATCCTAATATAATTATATCAGCAAAATTCCTCTTATCATGGAAGGTAACCTATTGTTATATGTTTTGGGTCAGTAAGAAATGATGAGAAGAACCGATGAATATAGCTTCAGGGGCCTCACTGAGATTTGTCTCTTGTGAAGGGAGCCTTGAGTCTCAGAAGCATCTCGCATTTATTGAGGGCTAAAAGCAGGCTAGACATGGGTATTCCACTGCAATATTGTAGGTGCATGAACTCAGCAAACTAATACAATATAGTCCAGTAGTCCACAATAGCAGTGGGTTGTCCATAGGACTGGCAATGTCAGAAGTTATTGACTTGAGCCTTCCACATCTCAGCATATTAACATGGCCTCACTCTTCATACCTCACTTCTATACTTTCCTGCTGGATGGTTAAGACCAAGATAAAGCAAGACCTATTTAACAAGAAGGGTAACTTTTGTATCTGACAAGGTCAGTCAAATCCCCTCAGGTGGAATACCCATCTCTGACAAAACTAAACAAAGAAAGGGGATACAAATGAAGGATCCTCTTGTATCTGTATATACAGAATAGTTGGGATAGATATACAGCTACTTTCTCTTAATTCAATGAGAAGAAAGATTTGTATTAACAGTGTTTGGATGGGATATCATGTCTGCATCTTGAACTATGAATAACCATTACAAAGACAACAATATGCAGTGTATTGATTGTTGAAACTGTCCTACTAATCGGTTTTGAAGCTGTCATTGCTGTTTGTTTCTCAATAAAATTAATAAAAAAATAAAGGCAAGCTAAGGAATGTGCATAATTACTTTGGTGAACACAAACTACTCTCTCTATTGACTTTTACCATTTGCGTAACACTAGGGCTACACAAATGCCAGCTGACAGCACCCCAAGAAGGAGATCAAAGAACAGGGCACCAGCAGAAGCTGTTATCTGCAACCTTGAATTCCAGCTTTTCGGAATTTACAAATGAGAGACAGCAGCTCTTCCTGCACTCTGTCTATTGCTCCCTTTCTCAGGACATTAGGCTTTCATCTCTTTATCTATATTTCTATAACCCTTCCTCAGGTTCTGGGGTCAGTGCACGGACAGCTTTGGAGCCATTATTCTGTCTACAAAATGCCTTGGTTCATACTCACTGAGAAAACTAGCATATTTTAAAAGAAAATTTTCTAGGCTTGCAGGATGACTGTATGTCTGCAATGAGGGCTGCCTTCAACTCTTGAAATCAGTGCTGGGCACCAGTCTATTGGGCTGTTCACGCATTTCCTGAATACCCTGCTTTATAATGTAAAGTTTATGGCAGTGTTTGCTGATTTTAATCATTGTTATACCCCAATATCATTGATATAACCCTAGTTCATTGAAAAATAATGGTACATAGTAAAAATTTTGAAGAACTGAATGAGTGTACCTTTGTATTTGACAAATATTAATTGAACTACCTTTTGGAGGATGATAGAAGATCGGTTAGGTAGATGGAGTAAATCTTCTGAGGTATATATAAATGAATAAAACACTATAAGACTTATCAATATGCTCCATACACTAAAAAAGTTTCAGTAGCTGTGGCCACTTTCCCTAAGCAGTGACTATGAATGAGGAGTTCATCTCAAACTGTACGCAGATCTGTGGGTAAAAGTACTTTCAGAAATGATGTGTCAGAAGGGGACTGACACAGAAGTATAAAGTCTCCATATTTCAAATATTTAAAGAATACTGATAAGGATGTAAAGACAGGGCTGGAAAAAACAGTTTTAGAACTGGCTATTTACCACTTTCTTACTTTTTTCTTCTTTAAGCTGCTCAAGTCACAACTCGTTAAGTCAGTCTTCCTTCTTCTTTCTCCTTACCCTATGCAGGCCATTGACAAGTGCTGTCATTGTCACCTTAAATCTGACTCTTCCTGCTTATTGTCATCCTTCACCTCATTGTTGTGACAGCCCCCTAAGTATTCTCACCCTTAATAGCTAAATATTTGGTTTTTGATATATTGGAAGAGCTCGCCTTTCTTTTAAATATTTATTTATTTGGTGTGAGGACGTTCCATCCTGCTCAGACTCATAGTGAGTCTTCTGTCTCAGACTCCCCAGCACTGGGATTACAGGTGTGGGCCACCATGCCCAGTTTCAGTGGCTGGTATGGCATGTGGAGCTGGGAATTCAAGCCAGGTCCTTGTGCTTGTCAGGCAGGCTCTTAGATCACTGAGCTATCTCCCTGTTTCAAGAGTTTTCCTTTTAAGACATGATTATGTCACACTTTGCCATAAAACCCTCCTAAGGCTTCCAGTTACAGAGGAAAAACTCCTTAGCTCATCTGGCTATCACCTTGGTCATGTGTCCCCTTCTTATTATGGATGAATCTTAAGCATTTTCTGATGACTCATAGTAATGCTCAAGTGCCCACCTGTGTTGCTATTGGACCGTGGAACTTTGGGTTAGGGCCTGGGAGAAAGAAGTGAGATCACGGGGCCTTGCCCTTGAAGGTAGCATGTGGACACTGGCCTTTCTTCCTCTCTCCCCTTCCAGGCTACTAAAAGCTTTGGTCCTCCATGTGCTTCCTGTTATGGTATTCTGTTTCATCACATTTCCTAAAAGACAGGGCCGAGTAACCAAGGACTTCTGCTACCATACACCAAAATGAATTTCCTTCCAAAAGCTGATGATCTGGTATCAAAAAGCATACTGTCTTACTACACAGCTACTGTTATTGCACAGTGCTAGCCTTTAAAATGACCAGGCAACCTATATTGCTATGGTAGCAGAAACACCAAAGTGACACCTAGGATTTGGAGCAGAATTATTGAATGTTGGACAGGCACTGATAAGGAATGAATTCTTGTGAAAATGTCAGGCCTTGAAAGTGAAGAGAGGTAGGCTTTTATGACGTTACAAGCAAGAAACGGAGTACTTGGCTGTCTTTGATTGGTTCTTAAAATACGTATCATATTGACCAGCTATGCATCATAGTGACCAACTTCTAAGAAACAGAAGTAACAGGAACTGGCTGGGGGAACATTTTCTGCTACAGTGTGAGAAGCCAGTTACAACTCTGGAGCTATAACCAGGACTGGTACAGACTGTGTACACTGACATGTGATCCACAGATAGCTGCTGAACAAAGATGGATGTGGAGTGTGGTTTGAGCTCCTGGATGTGGTGGTAATAGCCCTGTGCTACTGGACTGAAAAGCGAGCTAATGATTCAGTGGGGAGGTGTGCCATGCCGCACCCACCCCCTCCACACTCAAGTGCAGCTGTGCTTTCTTGCAAGCAGTGCAGGCTATCTACAGGTGGCTTCCCTAAATTCACTTTCAGTTTAATGAGTGAGTCTGGCTGAAGCTGTAGATGTATTTTCTTGAAAGCAAGAGGCTGATGACGGACTGCACTGTATGTCATCCATGGCCATGGCTGAGCTCCAGTAGATGAGCTGCAACACCATGGGGCTAAGATATGAGATATGGTCATAGCCGAAGCCTGTATGATTCCAGAGGAAAAGTCCTTCCCAGAAGTGGCTACAAAATAGGTTACCTGTTAACCATAACCAAAGTCTGGCTGTTGCATTTCGTTCAAAAGAATGCTTTGTTCCTTCTGTTACAAGTCTTGCACACCTAGCCATATGCTAGCACATTCAGGGGCCATTTTCCCCAACGTAACTGGGATCAATAAATACCAAACTTCTGGCAGCATGGCCGTTTGTCCTCTGGGAACAACTGATCAACCCAGATATCTGCTGCACCACTGTTCTGTCTCTCGTTCCTTCTCTGTTCTTGCCATGTACTTAACTCCAGGTAGGAGACTGAGGACTCATTGCAGGGGTCCCTGAAAGTCTGGCATTAAGCAAATTGACCAAGATAAGCAAACAGAGAACATAGAAACCAGTCCACATAGATGTGGTAGATAAGTAAGTGTCACGTGAGAAACAAGAGCTTCACAGTCTAAACAGGCATATCCCCCAGGGACACAGACAGGGAGGGAACAGGCACATGCATTTTGTAAATTAAAGCTAACTGAGAATGGATGCAGATATTTCACCTGTTTTCTCTTAAATGATACCTAACCAGCTCATTCGAGCATTAAATAGCAGAGCCATTCTCAGTGTGTATTCTGTCTCGCTATTGCCTTGTACCTTAGGGAGGATAACAGTGTCTATTCCTATTCTAAAGTGCAATTGGAGGTGCCGGCCTCAGTATATATGGGACAAAAAACATCCTGACAAGGAAAACTTAGCAGATGAGCTGGGAGAAATTAGGAGAAATGCAAACTTATTGCTTTTAAAATATAAGCACTTTCAATCAAAGAAAAACAAAATATTCTTTTTTTTTTTGTGGTTCTGGGGGTGGGACTCAGGACCTCGCACATGCTAAGCAAGCATTCTTCCACTGAGTTATTTCTACCTTGATGGGCGAATTGTGGCAACAAGTGTGGATATTCACTAAAAAACGCAAATGAATGAAGTACATTATGAACATATTCAACTCACTATGACTCAAAAGAAACACGAACAAACACACCTTTCATAAGCACAAAGCAGTATTAAAAGAGTAATTGGAGGGTCAGCAAGATAGCTCAGTGGACTAAGCACTTGCTTAGGCAAATGCAGGGACAGGGGTTCAATTCCCAGCACCACATGCTGCGCTGGTGCCGGCCCTGCCCCCAGGTGTGCTCATTGGCCACCGAGATGGGGTGTGGCAGTGCACGCCTGCAGTCCCAGTGCGCGTGCGACTGAAAACAGAGAGACCACTATGGGTCCAAGCTGTGCAGTGAGACTCTGTACCAAGTGCATACCCGAACAAACAAACAAAACTCCCCCAAAAGTCCCCTGGAAATTAAATGATAAAGATTTAAATATGTTTGAAAGGTATATAAAATATATAATGTATATAATAACCTAGCAAAATTTTAATGATGTAATTTTAAATAAAAAGATACAATATATAAGTACATATACATCCATAGAAAAATAATATAAACTAGAAAATTAAGAATAGTTTTCCCTTTGTATTCTACCTTTTTCATTTAAAATATAATATCCCAAAAACTTTATTTTTTCATATTTATAGAATTGATATTATATATTTTTATGTATGCACATAATCCTTTTTGGTAGCAAATCAATAACAAATTTATCATAGTAATCTCAACTTTTTGACTACAGGTAAGATGACCTAATAATTTCAAGGAAAATTTTGCTTTTTCAGTCAAATCGCTCAGCATGGTGTACCTAACTACAGTGAACTACTAGGTGGACCATAATTATCAATTTCATCCACAGTGGCAAGGACAATCAGCAAAATTCCTAAAGTAACACATGGCTATACTATAAATACACATTTATATGTGCACTCATACACATATTTACATTAAAAGGTCATAAAACTGTTCTCTCTTCTTTAGAATAGGATTGACTTTTAAAATGGCAGATTCTGCCATTTAAAATAATTCTTTACAAAATATAACAATCCCAAAGAATGAAGGCCTTTTAAGTCTCTAGAAAAACCTGGACATGGAGGAAACCTTTATTGAAAGGAGCAAATGACTAAAAGAAAGAAAAGCCTCAAATCTGTCAGTATACAAATGTTAGCTTACAAAACCAGTTTTATTTTTTTATTTCAGCTATAAGATTATTTTAAAACTATCACACTATATTTAGAAATGTAGATATATGTAGAAATGTAGTTACTTCTTTCTCTCATTGCTGATATAAAATACTTGAAGCCCCAAATTAAATATTTTCAATATTCAGTGGCACAAGATAGACAATGCAAACAGGGGGATATAAAGGAAAGGGACCAAAGCAAATCTAAAATCCACCAGGAAAGGCATTAAGATGATAATTCTAGGCTGGAGAGATAGGTCGGCAGTCTAAGTGCCTGCCTGGCAAGCTCAAAGACTCAAGTTCAATCCCTGATACCACTTGCCATGGGGCCCCATTCTGTGATAGCTCTGAAACCAAAATCCCAGCACCTGGGAGGCTGATACAAGAGGATCACTATGAGTTTGAACTATGTAGCAAGAAACTATAACAACAATAGAATAATAATTCCATGTGTAGCATCTGAGGCAATCTATGGTGAGATGTGAGCAAAAGGCTTGAGTGGTTTAATCTTTATGGCCCTTCTGGTGGTTGCAGCTTCCATGGTTTCCATGCCCACTTTGGTCCTTGCTTAGTTTTCTTCAGATGATCCATGCTCCTGAGTTCTCCAAATTTCTGGGGTCTTCTCCATCTTTGGATTCACATTCAGAGCTCCATACACTGCCCTCTCAAGGGCATGTTGCCTGTCTTCTAGGTCTTCTCTTAAAGTCAGGGTGCAAACCTTTCTGACCCTACAACTCTTCCATTCTGCATGAACCTAAAGCCATAACTATATGGATGACGCCAACATCTGCTGCCAGCTGGAATAGTATCCCGGCTTCCCCCTCTTTTAGCTATAGGAGTTAAATACCTGAATTGCTGGCCACTCAATCCAATTCTGAGGAACAAATTTTCTATGCTGCCACCATTCTGCAACACGATGCTCTGGGGCTTCTCAAAGCACCTTTGCAACTCTGGGGGTGGAGGCTCTGGGTAGCGTGGCACATGCGGGAAGAAGCCAAAGGCTCTCCCTCAGACTCACCACGCACTCACCTAATCGGGATCTCACTCACTGAACTGGGATCACCTTTGCAACTCTGAGAATGCAAAGGGTAGAGTCCTACTGTCTTTTCTGATGCCCTCAGGGCATCTTTTCTAATCTGTTCCTTCTCAGAAGTCAA
Source organism: Ctenomys sociabilis (assembly GCA_004027165.1). Lineage (NCBI taxonomy): Eukaryota > Metazoa > Chordata > Mammalia > Rodentia > Ctenomyidae > Ctenomys > Ctenomys sociabilis. Next base: position 11,993 of record PVKA01018251.1, read on the forward strand.
GGTCTCCTCTTTCTTTGTAGTCCACACCTTTGCTGGAACTTATTTTCTGGATAAATTCACTTTTTAAATAATTCTCTTGGCCTGTTTGTTCTTGATTTCAACATAAATCTGCCTAATAGACCCCAACAATAGCCATACCATCAAATCAACATTCAAATGCCTTGAAATTTCTTCTACTAGATTATTCTTCTGCCTCCCAGGCAAAGTCTCTGGACTCAAGCAACATTTAGAGAGACTTTATGCCAAGTCAATGCACATATCATCTGTAGTCCAACAACAAATGCAGCTCTTCTCAGCAGAAAGTTCTCTTTACCAGCAGGATTTTTTAAAAAACCTTCTGGTCTTCTGAACTTTGACCAGAATCTTCCATACAGAACAGCCTAAGGCATTCCAGTGCTATTTTTTTTTCAGCTGACACTTTTAAATCTTTCAAAATTCTTCCCACAAGCCATTCCCAAAGGTTTCTGAGTCACGAGGTCAGGTATATTAGCAGCAAAGACCCCCACTCCTGATACCAAATGCTGTCTTAGTTACTTTTCTCATTGAAACAAAATACCCAACATCCAAAATTAAAGGGGAAAGGGACTTTTTAATCTCACAATTTGTGGAGTTTTTAGTCCATAAGTGGCTGGCTCAACAAGGCAGAGGGGCAATGACAGTAGAAGATGCAAGAGTAAAAGCAGGTGAGCAAGCCTCTTCTTCCCTTATATTATATGCTCTCTTTTCACCCTAAGGTAAGTACAGCACCCCTACCACAACCTCAGCACTTGATAAGATGCAAATCACAAACTACAGATTCAACCACCTCCAAGAAAAGCCCAGCCTCCACGACCACATGAGGCTTTAGTAGGGGCATCCAGACAAAAACTGTAACAGTAGGCAACTTTAATATTACAGTTAGTGTTTTGTCTTGGCCTTTATTATGTACACTCAAAAATCTAAAACTTTTACAGTATATTTACATTGTATTTGACTACAGAAAAATACTGACATATTCAGTATTCTGGTGGTGAGCAGGCAGAAATCACATAAAACAGTGCTGAGCAGGAACAACGCATGAATCAATGAATAGAGTATACATCCAGGCATCTAAGCAATGATTGTTGCATTAGCACAGCTGGCCTCTTAACCTGAACCTGGGGTGGTACTGGTTCCCAATTTGTCCCAGTGCTTGGCATGGTTCACACCCACATTTGACCTGTGATTAAGTGCTCATGGAGCATGGAGAGAAAATAATCACTGCCAAGCTAATATTATCAGGGGATCTAGTGGAATCCCAATTGCAACTCTGATGTGTTTTGTGTGACAGCAAACACCTACTGTTCTCTTCATGTCATCTGATAGTGTACATTTTTTTCCTGTATATGAAAGTGGATGTTTATTGTGTTGTTCTCTATCATTGCTAAAGGGCGCTTGTTTCTTTCCTCTGTATTATCTGGTAGTAGACACTGTTTTCTTCAGTGTTATCTGTTTTCTTTTGTATAGTACAGAAGGTATCTAGTATCTTCTTGAGCATCAAATTACAATGGGTAATACTATTTGAATCTGCACCTACTCTTCTCTGTCCACCTAAGGAGACCCCTTCTGAGCCTCATGTGACTGCAGTTTACCCATAAGTCACGTGTCAACATGACTAGCATGCCAGCTGTATAGATGGCACAGACTGAGCATTCAGGGCATATGAGAAGTGCAGAAAAAGAGAATGGCATTGGGAGAATCAAGGAAAAATGCTCAGTACTATTTGTTCCAATTCTCATGTAGATGCTCTGAGAGAAAAGCTTGCCTCTGATGTCAGAAGCTAATAGATCATCTCGGACTTGACCATACCCATCTTTTTCTCTACTTGGAGAAAGCCTGCCAGTGAAGAAATTGAGAGGAATACAAGATAAGGAGAAAGAAAGTCTGGGGATAATGAAGACATCCTGCTAGCATCATTTGAGATACTATATTCAGCATTAATTATGAATTCCTGATTTCCACCTATGACTAAATGTCTTTGACTTAGATTTCTGTTATTGACTCCTTAGGTAGAAACAAAAATGCTTTTGTTAACTTCACAAATGTTTTCCAGGGGTGTTTGTTTGTTTGTTTATTTGATTGATTAATTGATTTGGTACAGGGTCTTGTTATGTAGCTCAGACTTGTGGTCTGCTTGGGATGTCAACCTGAACTTGTTAAAAAAGTTAAAACTTTATTCCCTGCTCTATATTCTATTCTTTTCCCTTTATCTTCCAATTTCAGCTATTTCTGTTTCGTTATCTCAGAAAAACAAATGCCATCCATACAATGTTCTTCTAACTGCCACACTCATGTCCAGTTCATCAGTAAGCCTTGTGTTCTCAACCCCTTTGCCCTACTGGTCTTTCCATTTGCACTGCCTCATCCAAGCCAGTTCTCTTACCCACAACACAGCAGACAGCATCTTCCCTCATTTCTTCCACCTCTTCTGATAAAAAATGTAGTATGTCCACATGGCAGATGTCCACATGGCAGGCCAGCACTGGACTGGAGATTTCCTGTTTAAGATCACTGTGTAACTTCCCACTGTACTTCAGATAGAGATCATCCCATTAGTGTACTCAGGCTCTCCAGATCCATAGCACCCTTTTCTGTCCTGGCGGAGTTAGAAGGCCCCTCAAAAGCTTCGTGTGTTTTGAGTAGGGCTTTCTGCAGGTGATTGGATCACGGTGGTACTATAGCCAACTTGCTGTTAGGAAGTGGGGTCTTGTTGAAGTGAATCAATGGGGTCCTAACCTGGAAGGGTCTATGCCTTTTACCTCCTGCTCTTCCTTTGTCTCTCAGCTCCTGAAAGCCACAATATGAGCAGCTTTTGTCCATGGCAGGCCCTCCCACCATCCTGCTTCTGTTTTGGAGCTGGCCATGTGCATGCTTGAGACCTTTGAAAATGTGAGCCAAAGTAGGCCTCTCCTCCTTTAAGCTGTGAATGTGGATATTATGTCTTGGCAACAGGAATGTGACTAAGACATCCACAATGGCTTCAAGTCCACAGACAGAGTAAGTTCTTTCTGATCTCTTACCTTTTGTACAAGTTGTTCTCTTTGGAGAACTGGCCTGATCCATAAAGCTGCCACTTCTGCTCTCTGACCTGAGCCTTCATGGGCTCCTTTTTCATGTACCTTTTGCCCTGTATGATCTATGACTGTGTTCTGTTTGTTTCCATAGTTTTTGTTCAATTAGTACATATTTTTATTCTGAACACCAATGTTCATTTTGGGAAATCAATCAATCAATCAATCTGTCAATCTATCTATCTATCTATCTATCTATCTATCTATCTATCTATCTATCTATCTATCTATCTATCTATCTATCTATCTATCTATCATTGTATGCAATCCCTTTACTCTTATTTTCTCCCCTCCCCTGATCCCAATCCCTATTTGTAATAGCGTATCTCCTATTATCTCTCTTTTATTGTACTTTTATTTATTTATTTTTAATTTTCTCAGATAAATGGAAATATGTAACATTTAACTTCTTGAGACTGGCTTATTTTGCTAAACATCATGATACCTAGTTCCATCTGTTTTCCTGCAAGCAATATGATTTCATTCTTATTTATGGATGAACACTTTCCCACTGTGTGTGTGTGTGTGCACTACATTTTCTCTATCCACCTTCTGTTGATGGACATATAGGTTGTTTCCACAGTTTAGCTATCATTAATTGTTCTGCTATACACATGTGCTGCACATATCACTATAATGTGTGCTCTTTAATTATTTTGGGAATATACCTAAGAATTCATTTTATTGCCCATTCCTCATTAGATTCCTCTTCATGAGCACAGAAAGGGTATACTGCACCTGAATTAGAGGCTGGTCCAGAGAGGAGCTCAATTGCAACTGTTTGCTAAAAGCAGGCTAATGAAATAGATTCTCATCCACCATGTATTTGTTGAACAGATTTCCATGTCTGGGATGTCATATCATGATTTAAAACCCCCAAATTACCCAATGTTTACCCATATTCTCTGCATCTGTTGTCCCTGTTCTTTCTCAAAGATCCTGCCAGCTCAACAGAAATTCTAGGAATGGCTGAGAAAAAGGACAGGAACTCATCCAACCAAATGAAGAAATGAGCCAAGTGTGGTGATACATGTCTGTAATCCCAGCACTCTGGTGGTTGAGACAGGAGGACTCTGAGTTAAAGCCCAGCCTGGGCAACTTATTAGCAAATCCTGTCTGAAAATAAAAATGATTTTAAAAGGGGTAAGGACGTAGCTCAGCGTAAAGGATTTGGCTCAATTCTAGTACTTGAAAGAGGAGGGAGGAGAATGATACATTTGCATATATTTTCCACGATTTTAAACATTGCTACAATTGTGTGATTTGTGCATATGTACAAGATTCCTACATTAGAAAGTCTCTGATGTCTTATTTCAATCGTCAATAATACTACTCCATTTTATAGCAGAAATGTCAGCTTGAGAAGCACTCTCTTTGATCAGTGCATATTTAAGGTTTAAGATTAAAGAAACTTTTACATTTATAAGATGAATGTGTTGGGTGTAGAGGAAGGTTATGTGATAATCACTGTTTCTGGCTGTGATTTTCAGTTCTATTGTCTTAGTTATTTCTCTTTTGGTATCATATAAGACTGGCTGAGTTTTAAAGACACATTTATTTAGTTCTATGATGAAAATATGTATGATTCCATTAATTGATCAACTCAAATGGCTTCTCAGCCTTCTGTTTTCAGACTTTTCTCCTTACCACCCAGCTGTAGTGCACGTCCTAACACTGGGGAGAAGCACGGGGCACAGGCTATAACAGGGAACCATGGCTTGGACCTTGGTCCTAGGTTCATTTTTATTAATTAGGCATATGACAGTTACAACTTATGCTATTAACCTTCTAATTGCTACGGGATGTTCCTAGTTTATTTATGCATCTTGAATATGTAGAGGCCAATGTTTCCTTAAAATTTGTCATGATAGTTCTAAATGAAAAATGCAAATCTCCTAGAATAATTATGGCACAGGGAAAGCTCCAAACTTGTGATTGTACAATGAGATATGGAATTCATGGTCTCTGAATCTAGGTCATCTCAGTGTTTCAAATGTTACATATTTGTAGAAGACAGTGATGCTAGTTCTTGGCCAAGTTCAGGGAACTACTACAGACATCTCATCAAATCAGAAAATTGTATACATCATTAATGTAATTAGTTAAGATTCTCTGAGCAGGATTTTTTAACAAGGCAAAAAAAGGTCCTAGGCAACAAGAACAAAATTAGACATATGGGACTCCATCAAATGATAAAACTTCTGTGCAGCAAAAGAAACTCAACAAAGTAAACCAAGAAACTCAATCCAGTACAAACAAAAACCTTATTTTAAAAATCAACAAAAGACCCAAATGGACACTTCTTAAACGAAGGCATAAAAAATGGCTAACAAGCAAACAAAACACTGTTTGATATCTCTAATAATCAGGAAAATGCAAATCAAAACTGCAGCGGGCAGTACCTCGCACCTATAATAATGGCTTTTATCAAAACAAAGAAAAAAGCAACCCAGTGGTGTTGGGGAGGTTGTGAAGAAATTGGAATTATTACACACTGCTGATGGGTATGTAGACATGCACAACATGTCTATATGTAGACATGCAAAGCAGCAAAGTTAAAAGTAGAATGGTCATATGATCCAGAAATCTTTCTACTGGCTGCTATGGCTTGTATTGAGATGTCCCCCGCCAAACTTTCAGACAGCCATAGGTGTTGTGTTGTCAGAGGTGGCTGGATGCACAGTGTGTGACACTGTGATTAATCCATTCTGTGTTGGTTGGCTTAAGGGCACTAGGATTAAGGGTGTGATGGTATCTGCCCTGAGTAGCCGTAGGGTAAGATATGAGGGACAAAAGAGCTTTGCTCACCTCTTGGTTGCTTTGCTGTCTTCTCGCTGTGGACTGTTTCTCTTCTGTGATGCCCTTTCCTCAGGCTACTCCACCTCAGACCCAGCTGACTATGGACTGAAACTTTTACAAACTGTGAGACAAACAAACCTTTCTTTAACTTTGGGTGTCAGGTGTTTTGTTTCAGCACTGAGAGAAAAGTGACTAAGACAAGGGTCCATATTCAATGGAAATGAAATCAGTATGTAGAAGAGACATTTGTTCTCTCTTGTGTCTTATTGTATTACTCACAAAGGCCAAGAGATATAATCAACCCAGGGAGTGCATCAACTGATACATGGATAAAGAAAATGTGGTATGTATAGGTACACAGCATAGAATGAAATAATATTTAACAACAATATAACAGAATAGTAAATACATAATGGTGTTTAGAAACAATATCCTTGTTGCATTTTATCAGCATGTGATAGTCTCTGAGATTAACAGAACAGAGAAAAATCATATTGCTTCATGTAGGCAGACAAATCACACACACACACACACACACACACACACACACACACACACACACACATAGGAATAACTACTCCTTGTATTTGTAACCATAGGAGAGAACTAGAGACCACAACATCAAGTGAAACAAACTAGGCACAGAAAGGCAAATGAAATATGATTGCACCAGGTGGGTGTAGAAGAGTTGATCTCAAGAGAGTGGAGAGTGAATGGCGGTTGCTGCAGGCTGGGGAGATGGGGGCTGGGGTGAGGAGAGGTTCTTCAGAAGGTGCAGCGCTACAGTTAGAGCAGAGGAATATGCTCTGTGCTCCACCTCACAGCACGAATGTAATTAAAATGATGGACTGCATGCATCAAACGGCTGGAAGAAAGAGCTCTGTGTATTATCAGCACAAAGAATGATAGATGTTTAAGGTGACATGGCCTGTTAAACCACAACACATACTTTTCCAGAAATATCACACTCTATTCTGAAACTATGAACAACAATTATGTGTCAGTCTAAGGAAAAGATGCTAAAATATCAAATTTCTAAAAATATTGTGTAACTAATTTACACATATATGTACTTTCCACATATACTCATACTAAAATATTTAAAATAGAATGATTATATAAAAGTCTCTGGAGTTCGGTGTGTAGCTCAGCAGCTTAAGTGCCTGCCTCTCAAGAACAAGGTCCTGAGTTCAATCCCTGATACCCTAAATAAATAAATAAATACATAAATTCCTTTCATTATCACTTTCTCCTGATACGCAAAAGACATTTATATTTTTATTCCCTTCCAACATTTTGGTAGAATATGATTTAATCAAAGTGATAATGAAAATAATAATAAGTTCCAATTTGTCTATGGTAGGACTAAGAGGACAATTAGGGCAACTTGCGCCAGGGTGGGTGGGAAGCGAGGGCTGAGGGCCCTTGGCTTTACTGGTAGCCACAACCTATTTACTTCTGAAACAAAGGAAATTATTCTTAATGCAAGTCTTATTATCACGTGTGTGTGTGTGTGTGTGTGTGTGTGTGTGTGTGTGTGTGTGTGTGTTTGTGTGTATGATTCATCTGCTTCCATAAAGCCAGATGATTTTTCCCTGTTCTGTCAATCCCAGAGTTTCACACATGCTGATAAGATCCAACAAGGATTTTGCTGCTAAATGCTATTTTTAAACTTTTATCCTCTAAGGATTGTATTTTAATTATACCCACAGAAATAAACTAAGGAAAGAAAATTATTTTTCACAATTTTCATGAAAAGATCAAAGTCAACAGAACAAAAACCTGCAAAATGACAGCTGCAGCAGGTGCTGCCAGTGCCACCCAGGTTTGCCCCTTCATCACATCTTCCCTTTCATCATGAGCTTATTGGATTCACTGGAAGTGCAGGTCAAGGGTTTCTTGCTCACAGTACACACCTGAGTCCCTACCCTGACCAGTCTTTGATCAGCAGAGCTGAATAAATCTGATTCACTTAAGGTGAACTCACTGAATGATTGTACACGGTGAATGTCAGGTGAAAGGGCGTGGGCCCTGCCTTAGTCTAGCACGTGTCTGGAGGGCCAGGGTGGCCCCAGGGAGCACTCCAACCAATCCTGAAGTATTAGCTGAGGGCTTCAACATCCCTGTCTCACAGTTCAACTTCTTTCTGTCTATCTTGGCTTCTTCTATTTCCTTAAAGATGTACTTTCTAGGAGCATCTTCAATAACCTACCCAAAAGTAAATCTAGGCCCTCTCTTAGAGAAACTGATAAGGCAGGGCTGGTGGCCAGCAATAGATGAGGATGTAAATCTCAAGTTGTATCTCGAACCTGGACCACCTATCAGTCACTCTTAATGGGGGCCTAAATTCAGGCAGTAGGGAAGTCCATGACTTGCTGCAGTGCTAAAAGCATTGTTGGCAGTGAGCTGGGAAGAGTCACTAGCAGAGGAAATTTACTAAAGGGTACAATGGAAGTTTGCAAGTTAAAAAGAAGCATTCATTATGAGGACACTGGAATCAATACCTTTGAGAAACTCTGTCCATGCAATGGAGAAAGCTGGTAGAGAGCCAAGAGGATGGAAGACAAATGTCAAAGGTCATGGGCCTCTCTGAAAGTACACTTAGAGACCCTCACTTGCAAATGGAGGCCAGAGCAAGGGGAGGATTGGGACAGTGCCTCGAGCATAGGGAAGTACCAATGAATATGGGGTTCTGCTTCAAGGCATGCAGGGAGATTCCCTGCAAGGTACATAGCCTTTGTATCTTTCACCCACTACTACTGGAAAGGAAAATAATGCCATTTCTTCCAGGCCTGGTGGTAGCCCATTCCACTGTTACAGAATGACACGAGGACTGGAAGCTTTGAGTGGGGCCCTGTAGAACTCTCCCCTGGTTCAGGCTGCAATGCTGGCTGACCCAAAACTTAGGCTCTACATCTATACATCCTGACAGGCTTATGGGATTAAACAGAGCTGGAATGGGAAAGGAGGCCATGGGGAAGCTTCTGCAGAGAATCACAGCACAGATTCCTACAGTTTTGGACTAAGCCCAAACTGGGCATATTGTAGCATTGTAGCAGAGATGCATGCATTAGACAATCATTTCCCTAAGTGACATGTACATGGGACAGCAAGTAATCAGGATTCCCCGAGGCTCTGTGTGACCTGCCAGAGCTTAGGGTCAGAGGGCTCAGCAGCTATTGTCTGTGGGCTACAGGTACACCAGGAGAGGAACCAGCAGGCTGCACGTGCAAGGAACAGAATCCATGTCACTCAACAGGAAGGCACAGAGCCTTTTTCCTAGTCAAACCACTTGCTGATCACCCAAGGGCATCTCTGTGCTCAGCCTTTGGGGAAGTGACATTAAATTTAGGATAGGTGGATTTGATGTGTTGTGCAAGTCATAGAAGACTTATCTTTCCAGAGCTGCAAATGGGGTGGCTATGGAAGACCACCAGAAAGGCCATGGAAGACCACTACATGAAAGACCTCCTCCCAAGAACAAAGCTGGGTGTGCACAGGCTGACCTACTTCCAGTGGGAGCAGAAACAAGCTGAGCTTAGAACACAAAGGAAGAGGAAACTAGAGTGAATATTTTTTAACATCTTATTATAGTAAAAGATATATTTCCAAGAATGATGAAATAACTGTGTTTGAAGCAAGAGTTTTGCCAATTAATATATGTCTGTGTTTTACTGTAATACATTTTAAGAATTAAAACATTTACCATATTTGTTCATCAGGGATGGTGGATAACCTGACTGCTTCACCAGGGCTTGGAAGGGAAGAATTTGGAAGGAGAAGAACAAGTCTGGAGAAGAGGCCAATTGGACCCAAAGAGGAGACTCTGGTGTCTGCTTTGTGTCTTTAAGCACTCCAGAGCACCGAATGTAGAGGAAAAGGCTTCCAAGCATCCGGATGACTCACCCAGTGACTCCAACCAAGCCTGCATCCTCCACCCCAGTGCCCACAATGGGCCTCCATAGCTGGCAGTGGAGATGAGGGCCAGGCACAGCCCACGCCAGACACCAGTGCTGAGCCTGGAGGTGGCAGCATCGCTCAGTAAGACCGAGTGGCTACCCTGGCCAGGCATCATCTCAACTGCAACCACACCAAGGGTGGAGCAGGACCTTTTCCTTTACCTGCAGGGCCACAGCCAGCAAAACTGCCCAGGGAGTTACAGAACACATGCCCCAACCTGGAAGACATGGCAGTGCACTGGATGACTCATTTGTCATTCGCTGTAATTCCCCAGAAGCTGTTGGCCTGGCAGGGAGGAGGCGCAGTCTTTGGAAGCTTCAAGGGAGGCCTCACTTTGAGAATACTAGGAAGATGGGGGATGAAGTATGTAGTGTACTGAAACAAATCAAAGCCACTAAGGCGCTGCTTCCTCTGCACAGAACATGTCTTTCTGCAACCCAAGGATGAGCACAGATTATCATGTTTACTGACATGGCTTTTAATGACCCAATGGGAAAACTTGTGCTTCCTACCTGTACTACCTTGGGCCTGTGTCTGGAAGATTGTCCCCAGTGGGGAGTGCTTCTACCAGGGGACACAAAATAAGCCCCACTGATCTTTGCCTAGTCCCTTTGGCTCTCATATAAGACACTACTCCTATCCTTCTGGCACTAGCTGGATGGGCAAAATCTGTTCGTATTCAGGTGACCCAATGTAGCCTCCCATGGTATTCTCTAATTTGCTGCCCATTCAGTAAATGAACAGGTATTCAGCCATGCATGAGCCACAAGCACATCAGAACCAAGAAGGATGTAGTGACCAGCACCTATCTGAGCAGGATGACAGGGCTACCTTGCCAGGTAGACTACCCAGCAGCAGTGGTGTCAGGACACAGTGAGAAGAACCTTGGATGAGTAGTTGGTAAGGGTGAGAGAGACAGGGTGAGCATCAGTTGAAGCTGGTAAGAGGAGAGTTGTGGAAATAATGAACTCCATCAGAACCAGGACAGTCACTCCTCAGTTGTCAGGAGTGACAGCTGTTGTCACAAATGACTTTGAACAGCATTAAACTGGCCACCCATGGCCACATCCATCAAACATCTGATCAGTGCAATGTACGAAAGTCCAGCCCATCCCATAATTCAGGGACTACTCTTCAGGGCCACTGCAGCTCTGTTACGGTTAAGCTGCTCTCCACCATCATCCAACCTGGCTGCCTCTGCTTGCCTGTAGGTATTTGTATGGAAGAAGTGCGCATTACATCTATGCAGATCTCCAGTTTATAGCCTGTTTCTTGGAAAACCTGTCTCTACAGCTGTTTCTGGGAAACTGAAACTTAAAAAAAATTAGGTACCTTGATGTATTTCTCAATAGGGAACTGGGAGCTTTATCTTGAAGTCGGGTTCCCTCGCTGAACCCAGTGAGGACTCTTATTCAGTTGACTTACTAAGGACATGACCCAAAGAGGAGTGTCAGGCTGAGTGGAGCAGCTGAGGCAGGCGGGGGCCCAAGGCAAAGCTGTGGCTGATGCCCTGCAGAGATGCGAGACAGTGCTGGGCAGTGAGCAGCAGTTACCATACAGTAAGAGCTTTTGGGGGGCACCAGCATATGTCACAGCGCCATTTTTCCTTCACAAACATGGTCTTTATGTTTGACATAACTTACATTTGAGAGCTGGGGAGTTAGCTTTGTGGTCTAAGTGCCTGCCTGATGGCAAGGGCCAGGACCCGGGTTTGATCCTCCGTGGCGGCCACGAAGACCAGGTGTGGTGGCCCATGTCTGTGAACCCAGTGCTGAGGGCGCTGAGACAGGAGGATCACTACCACTGAGCTGTGTTGTGAGACCCTGTATCAAGTAAGTAAGTAAGTAAATAATTTAAAATGTTATAAAAATTACATTTGGAAGCTGTATTTAATGAAACACAGTCATCTATTTTATCAAGACTTTAAACAATTTTAATTTTTATTAGTACAGTGTACGATTACACTCATGATGGAGAGTTGTCCATGCATGGAACACATCTAAATTCCTTTTTTAGTGCTTATCCCTTCCTTCCCCCTCCCTCCATTTTTGGTCCTCTTTTCTTCTTTTGCTTTTTATATGAAACTAAATTTTTTAGGAAAAACTCAGTCAGAAACTACCCTCCAAA
>PVKA01018251.1:24067-44327 GCA_004027165.1 Ctenomys sociabilis
AAAAAAAAAAAAAAAAAAAAAAAAAAAAAAAAAAAAAAAAAAAAAAAAAAAAAAAAAAAAAAAAAAAAAAAAAAAAAAAAAAAAAAAAAAAAAAAAAAGAAACTACCCTCCAAAAAACCCTCTTTACTTAGATACTCCCTAAAATGTAGAATTAACAAAAGATATCCACACAAAATTAAGGGCAAAATCTAAGAAGAGAAAATTATTTGAACTTATCTTCCAAGCTGGGCTTCTTTTTAGTTGCAAGAGTTTAAATGAAAGATTCAAAGCAAGAAGATATTCCTGAGGTAAACATAGTTAAGGTTTTCTCTACATGTGTATGCGCAATGCTCTCACAGTTCATTTAGAAAAACGGCTTCAGGGAGCTTCAGGGCTAGTTCACTTCCACCTTTATTGCTGCCTTTTCTTTGAAACTGAAAGGAGATGGTGTAAAGTGACTTTCAAATGGTCAGAGATACACACTCTCAAAGGTATCCAGTAGCAGGACAGCACATGCCCACGTTTCATAAAGATTAACATTTTAGAATATGTTATATGCAGTTTTCATTAACATCTAAAAGATGAAGTTTGAAAGGAAAGTGTAAACCTAAGCACTAGGGGTTCTTTCTTTCCCAGACCCCACAGAAGGGGCACTTAGTCAGAAGCCACCAAGCCAGCAAAGTTTCTATTTGCATCCTGGAATGCTCGGCTCTGCCCTCTGTGGCCTTCCCAGTGGAAGGAGCTCTCTGGGCTGCTGCTGAAATAGCCTCAGCTCAAGTCTCCTGTCTCTGGCAGGCCGAGGCCCTACCCAGGCAGCCTTTGTCTTGAGTTTCTGCCCTCAGTTCCCTGTGCTGAGGGTCAGGATCAGAGGTCATGTATTTTCTGGTTGATAGAAGGCACTATGTGCTAGGGAGCCAGAAATGTTTTAAAAGTACCTTTTATAGATTTAATTTCTTCCTCATTTTATAAATAGGGAAACTGAGGCAGACAGAGATTAAGCAACCTTTTCAAGATTATGTTGCTGGAGTGTGGCAGGCTCCACAAGCTCAACTTTTTATTACTGCCTCTTTTAGATTAAAATTCTATGCTAAAATTTTCTAAGATGCATCCCAAGTAAGGATGTGTATTTAAAAAATAAAGTTGAAATAGCCCCAAAGGTGAAGCTAGGTTTTTAAATTCCCTTCATTCCCTCTTCTATAGCCTGTAATCCATAGTGACTCAGGTGATCCATGCAAAGAATAAATGGGATTGCACAGCTCTTCTGCTCTAAATGTGCTGAAGCTCTCTACTGCCCTGGGAAGAGATGAGCCCGCCCGCCCCCCACCCCCCCAGGGTGACAGCTACACATCATGCGTCCTGAAGTTCAGTAGACTCTGGCAGTTCAAAGGACTCTGAGGGAAGGCAGGAGACCTGTACAAAGCCACAAATTGCTTCTCTGTTGCTAACTTTCCCACACAGTTCTCTACAGGATAACAACAGCAACAACAGAAATTAGACATAGAGATAAAATGTACAAGGGGCAGTACTGGAGGCTGTCAATTCTGCAACACTGACCAGAACATTATAAAATTATCTGATACTGCAGAAGATGACAGATTCTAGTGGGGCCAGGAAGGAAGGGTAGAAAGGAATGAACATGTGATGGGGGCTAGGCAGGTCCCAAGGGAGCAAGAGGGGGCAGAGCCATCCACAGGACATCAGGGAGTCACAGGGGTGGCAGTGGTCAATAGCAGCCAGCGCCTTGGCGGGGCCGGGCAGAGAGAGGGGGAATCCTAGCCACTACACAATAGCGCTGAGCCATCTGGGTACCACTCATGATTTACAGATAGTGCCTACTTTCCACATTCTAATTAATAGCAATTTAGTTGATTGACTAAAAAGTATCACTTTGTAAAACAATATGAAACAATTATATCTTCCATACTTTAGCAGCAAGCTTAGCTGGCTGCATTTGGAAACTCAGATTTGTTAGTTTTTGGAGTTGAATATCTAACTAAACCAAATGCTACTTTTTATTTTGATTTTGAAAGAAAATTTCAAATAAATTCTACAACCTATAAATTTTTAGCTGTGCCTCTGTACCTAGCTGTGAAAATATTTCTGAGAACAGATGCAAGAAGTAAATAGTCATTTTGTAGTTCACTGCACTTGCCAGGTACTTCATCACCTTGGAAAATATTCCTGTCAGCTGAGTTATATCTTCCTTTGTTATGTATGTTCTTCCCTTCTAAAAAGTATTTGTTTTCCACTTATCACATGTTAACTTTGGAAATACAAAGCAGGAACCCCACAGTTTTCCTAAGAAAAAGCATTATTACATCTATGCTTTCACCCTACTCATGTTTAGGCTTTTATGTGATTTTGATTGCTGCTTAACTTTATCCCAGATTTTGGGAAGAAACATGCTTCCTGTTTAGTTCTTTTAGTTTAAGAACAGGGAATGAGCTAGGCTGCTGAACAGCTTCTTCCCAGTGTGGGAGCTGCTTGCCTTTCTCATTCAATTTAGTCTGTTTTCATTCACATTAGTTCATTTCTCAGTATCTCTAACAAAAATATAAATATCAACAAAATCTAAAGTAAGTATAATTCTATCAAAAACACTGAAGAATAGGATGAGAAGATAATCCTAAAGATTATACTTTGTCCAGGTTTAATTATAGCATATAATTTATAGAGGATGATATTGCAAATTTGCCACAGTATCTTAAAGATTAAGCGTTAGAAATATATGCTCATGCTAAAATAATGAACGTATTAGTAATCAGAGTAACTTAAACAGCTGAGATGAGGAGATAACTAATTTTGTTAATAATTACAATATTATTTTGAGATAATTTATTCAGAATAATTTTAAATTTACAAATTAGAACTATTATGTCACCTATGAAGAAAAGTATCAAGACACTTGGTGACTTTTATCGAGTCATACATTTAATTACATAAAATTTGAAGTTTCTTATAATTTAAAAACTTTATATAATTTGTATATTTTAAAATTTAAAACTGATCACTCACCTTTGAACGTTTGAAAAACACACTGATGAGTCAACCACGGCTGGCTGAGCTTCAGAAAGCTTCAGAAAAAGCTTCAGAACGAAGCTTCAGAAAGCTTCAAACTTGTCCACTACTTAGGGAGTGGGACTCAAGGACCTAGCCACCAACCGTGTCACAGGTGCCTGCGTGTCTGGCCTGCTCTCTGGTCTCATCTCTGTATTAGACACAGGCAGATCTAATTTTACTCCATGACATAAACAGCTCGGAGCACACTTATAGCTGTGAGCGAGCTGTTTCCAGAAGCCGCTCTCAGTGTGCCCAAACCAGGCCAAAACAAAAGAAAACAGAAAGCCCAGCCACTTTTACAAATCTACATTCCAATATTTAAGCTCTGAATCATGATGGTCTCCTATAAATATAATTTTCTGAAATGAACTTAATGAATAGTAAGAAACTTCTGAGACTAGTTTTGGATAAAATCCATGAGATAAAGTCTAATGACCAATCACTTTGAATTAACATGTGACAGAACTTGCAATTGTATTAGTATTACATATACAGTACTCTTATGTGAAGAAACTGCAAATTAGTATATAAATTACTTTATCTAAAAACTCACATTCATTAAGCCTCTTTTCAGCTGAAAAATTGTAAGATTTGAGGAAAAAAATTTCAAAGAATAATAATGATAATAAATAGAAGGTAAATAAACTATGTTAAAATTACAACAGTTCTTTTTTGATGAACTAATATTTATGTTTAACAAGTATATTAATATAACCATGTGATCTTAAATTGCTTCTATTTTAAACTACTGAATCTTAAGATATAAAGAAACTATAATAAAATTAAAAGTTTGAATATTCTTATTCTTTTATTTTGAATCACTTTATGGGGCCTGGTTTTCAATATGAACTCAAAGTGACTAATGTGATTATTTGAAATTTATATTTAAGCACTAAACCTTGAATATGGAAGACAATGGCATGGTAGTCCACATGTTTAATTTTTATTTCTTTTTCTTCTCAAGAGACAGTTTTCTTCCTTTTTATTCATACTTGGACTTTTTTGAAATCTGGTGCTCCTATTACAGCAACAGCTGCAGGCCTGAGTTAAAGACTTACTCAGAATCAGCCAGCACCACACAGAGAATTCTGAAATGCTTCACGAATTTTCTGCTCATTCCTATTTCTTTTCCATGGCACTGTAGTCAGAAATAAAATTATAGCAGAACTATTAATTCTTAACAAAATATCTACCTAACATCCTTGAGAAAAATTGGTATGAAATGCGCTTTTCTAAGTGTGTGCCTGAAAGCTAAACTATGAAATGCCTAACTCAATATTCTGATTTAAATGTCACATTCTTAAAGGTTATGTGAAGTACTAGGAAAGAACTTTTCAGTGTTTTGGAGGTTGTTTTACAAATGTATCACTCAAGTTTTACGTGAGATTTCTACTCACTTTTGGGTATTATGAACATCTACTGCAAAAGAATGACTTAAAGAAGCTGCAAGTTTATGAGGCTTTTGAAATTTTTATAACCTCTTCAAAATTTTTACTGTAGGTCCAGCTTAAAACAGCTGATATGTTTTTCAATGGAATCATAATATTTCCAAGCTTAAAGCAAACCTAGACTTATATCCCTCTAGGTATAGAACAATGTGTTCAGGCATACATAGATAGTGCTCCCCTCTGTCATCTGTGTCCAGCTTCCTGGTGCTCAGATCCTGGCTGCAGAACTGCCATCCGTGGTCCCACTTTGCTCTTCTTCTTAACTGTCTCTTCCGGCAAGATTCAAGTGACCTTGAAAGTCTCTTGATTTCACATGCCCATCTGGTAATTGGATGCTCATCTTCGATGTCTCTCAAGCATGACCCGCGTGCCTCTGGGGTCCACAACAGGATTCTTGTCCATTCTTATTCTGCCTCTCTTACATTGTATATGTACACAAAAGTCTTTTGAAGGTAACTGGATTATGTGGATGTTACACTCATCAGTAGATGCATTGCTGATGGTTTATAGTTGGATATAGAAGGTGAGACTAGTGGGAAGTCGTTTGCTAAGAGTGTCAGCTGGAAGGGCTTGTTCTTGTCCCGGGGTCCTATTGCTTTTCTTTCTTTGATTTCTGGCCTCCTTGTATTGCACCACCTTCTACTTCCATGCCCTTTCAGCAGTATGGTTTCTGGCCTAAGGCTAGACGACCAGGGGCCTAGTGAGATTGTGAGCCAAAACAAGCTGCCCCCCTTTATACTTGGAAGTGTCAGATATTTTCTTCCAGTGGTGGGAGCGTGACTCACGCAGCATCCATTCTTGCCCAGGGTGCTACAGTCATCAGTTAGCTCTGGACCTACCTTGTGGTCTCCCTCAAGTCTCCCATCTGCCTTGTATGGATGGCCTTGTTACTGGCTATGCAATTTTAGAGCTTGGGGCTGGGGCGATTACATACAAAACTTTTGATAATGGTGTGGTCAATATAAGACTACTCCATTTTATTTTTGATATGAAATTGGAGGGAAAGGCATCTGTGGAGTGTAGACTAGTGCATGAGATGGTCCAAAGCTTGAAATTTAAAGTACATTTAAAATAGTTTCTGTGAAGAACTGGATTATAAATTCATTAGTGAGAGGTTGAGGAAAATAGCAGAAGGCTGAGCATCAGCTGTGCAGCTTCTCTAGAACACAGTGCCCAGGTTCTGGAAAGCAACCCAGAGAGAATCCAAAGAGATTTCAGGGCACATGGTAGCCACAAGAGAACTGACAGTGGAGAGAAAGAAAATAAGATTCCTTACCACAGAAGAAATAGGTCTTGGGTCTTACTTCTGCAAGCCCAAGACCCCATCCATGATGCAGATAGAGGAGCTGCCTAGCTGTGCTGGTGAGTTGGGAGACAGTGAAAGCAGCTTTTATCCTCACTGGGAGACTGAGCCCTGACCTGGATCAGAAGAGCTTTGTACTAACAGAGGCACATGTGTGAACATGGAGACACTGCTTCCTGAGTTCCCCACTCCACAGAGGCATGAATTTGAGTGGGCTCAGCACATAGTAGCACAGAGGAGCAGCAGTGTGTGGGTGGGGCTGGCATTTTATTTCAAAGGGCTTTAGGCTCAAATTTCAGCCACAGGGGATCACTTCACTGCCAATGTCCCAGAGTGAAATGGGGGAAGGGCCATCCACTTACAATAGACAGCTGGCAACTGGACAGAAACCTGAGAGAAACTGCTGAGAAGTAGGTGCTAGACTCAGACTTCCTTCCAGTGGCTACCAAAAGCCAGAAATGCCCTAGCTCCAAAAGGGTGGAAGCAGCCCTTGCTCTGCTACCCCCAGGTAAGCGGGCGAATGGCCTTGGCCAGCAGCAGACAAGTTTGCTCTCCTTGCTCTGTAAAAGGTGTCAGTGATCTGGCAAAGATCAGCCCCACACCCTGGAGTAATCCTGCAGGCTTGGCAGGGTTACTCAATACAGATCCTCGCTCTGACTAGGGAACTAACACAATCTGGGGACACCAAAGGATTTTTTTTTGCTTTCTTTTTTGGAGGCTTGGTTATTCAGGTCTTTTGTTTGTTTGATTTATTTTCTATGTCCTGTCTTTGTCTTTCCTCATCTGTCTTTCTTGATTTTCTGATATTTATATGTGGGTGAACATTATCTCTAGTCTTTCTGATTAATATTCTTTTGCCTTTTCCTTTATTGCTTCTCCTTTGTCCTCTTACAGAACTCCAAAGTTTAGGTGACTGTCCTTTGTCCTTTAGCCTGGTTCTATACATTTCTTTCCAGTTATTGCTTTATTTTGCTTTTAATCCCTCTCCTCAAATGATACATTCACTCTACCAAGGGGAAACTCATTGCATACAAGTTCCTGGTTTATGTTGGATATTGTTTTATAATTATAGTTCTTGCTCCTTGGGTTAGAAATACCAAATTAACAGTTACCAAAGATTGGCAGTTTCTAGGCTGCACTTGGTGTTATTGTTCATAATTGTACTGCTTTAGACAGTACAATTGCTGTAGTCAGTTGTTCAGCCTTATATGACCACAACATTGTGGTAATATGGGATCATATTCATCCCTACAGTCCAGTACCAAAAGAGTAGGAGCCGAGCCAAATAGACAGCAAGTCCTTATCCCTAACAAAGTGGGGAAAAAAGAGGATCTTGGAACAACCAAAAGACTAACAGTTATCTACATCTAGAACACATCTTGGAAGAATAGACATTAACCAAAGATGCCTTGATACAAGCAACAATAACCAGAAGACAAATAAAAATTTTTAAAAAGTATAAAATGACAAGATGAAGAAACAAAATGGAATCCCAGGCTTCCATCTCATCCAGAACAAATCCAGGAGACAATAAGATTGAGGAAATCAAAAGACATTCACTTTTATTTTCTGGAATGACTGTAGCAGCAAATTCTTAAAGAACTATATACTTTAGCCTATAGAAGAAATCAAAATAGAAATAATTTCACAGATTAGCTAAAAGATGACAACCATAATGAAGAATTTGCTTAACATACCTAGAGTAGACATAGATGTAAAAGATAGAGGAATATAGAAAAATGATGGAAAGAAATGGAATCCACAAAACAGAGTTCAAACAGATATACAGGAAATTCAAAATTTTATTGAAAGCATGCAAAAGTGAATGAAATAATGTGAGGAGAGAATAGCAGATCTAGAAGACAGGATGATGGCTAATGATCAAGAAAAGAAAGATCTCTTACAAATAGCAAGGGGTCATGAAAAAACAATCTAGTAACTGCAAGACAATATAAAGCAGAACAATATAAGTTTTATCAGAATCAGTGAAAAATTAGGAATCAGATAAGCTATGTAAAACACCTATTCACAGAACTAATAGCAGAAAGTTTTCCCAAGCATAGAAAAAGAATTTGATATATAGATAAGTGAGGCATATAGAACTCCAATTACTTATGACCAAATTAACTCTACACTAAAGCATATAGTGAGATTCAGCAAATAATAGAATATTAAGAGCTGTTAGAGAAAAGAAACAAAACACCTAATAACAGAGAGCTCATCAGAATCACATCAGACTTCTGAACAGAAACCTTTAAGCCCAGGATTGCTTGTGTACCCTGATTGATTATTCAAAATTAATGAAGAGGGTCAGAGATATAGCTAATATCTAGAATATATAAAGAACTGAAAATAAAATAAAATAACTCAAATTTGAAGACCAAATCCATAAATGGGCATCTGAAATAAAGTTGTATTTCTCTGAAGAAGCAATTAAATGACAAATAAATATATTAATAAATGTTCATCCTGGTCATTTGAGAGATGCAAATTACAGCAACACAGAGATTCCATCTCACTCCAGAAAGAACAGCTGTTAGCAAGAAATCAACCAACAACAAATGTTGGTGGGGCTGTAGGAAAAAAAGGAAGCCTTCTCCACTGTTGGTGGGAGTGTAGACTAGTGCAAACCCTGCAGAAAACAGTGTAGAGATTTCTCAAAACACTAGGCCTAGAGGTCCCACTTGGCCCAATTCTCCCCCATTTTTGTGTCCTCCCCAAAGCATGAAAAGCATCATGTCACAGCAATACATGTGTACCCATGTTTACATCTGCACAATGCGTAATAGATAAATCTTGGAAACAACACAAATACCCATCAACCCATGAATAGATAAGAAGATTTTTTTAATCTTATATAATATATTACTACTCAGCTATAAAGAAGGGTAAACTTGAGACTTTTAGAGGTAAATACTCTTGAGTAACATAGACACACACGTATAAATATACAAAGTGACTCTCTGGTATGAGAAACTGAAAGTGTAAATAAGAACTAAAATGTATAAGAAATATTATGTAACAGAAAAACATTGTTCAAAGGAAAAAGGAACTGAGGATAGGAAAATAGCCAGGCGTAAAACAAAATTTTCTACATAAAGTGAGGAAGAGGTTTAAGGAAAAGGAGAGGAATGGGAGAAAAGAGGAAATTGGATATATCATGCATAGGTACAAGTGCCCTATGGTGAATGTGATCATTATGCACATGTAATTTGTACTAACTAATTAACTAACTAAATTCACCAGTGAAACTTATCACACAAGATAAAGTTAATGAATACACATTTCTTTCCTTACATCCCAATAAACAACAGTAAGATGAAAGTATCATAGATCAAAACTACAGTTAAGTCATCAAACCTACCAATTATTCTCACATATTTGAGAGCATACTGTATGGTGCTGGGGATTTCCACACATGATCGTGGGGCTGACTGGGATTTGTGGACACTGCCATGGTCAGCATCACAAGAAGACCTCATTTAATGAGCTTGAGAAATTATCCAAATTCAAAATTCCAAGTAGTTTTGCCTGAAGCCAAAGTCAAGACATACTAAACTGTCCAACTGTCACGTTGATAAAGTTGCCAAGTTGAACCATTGTCCAGGGTAGTCATGATAGCTCTTATGGTGTAGAGGCTGTGTGCCTTATCCAAAAATCTAACATGCTCCAAAATGCTTGTGAACAATGAATAATCAGATGCAGAATGCTCCACCAGGGAAGCACATGCGAGTGTTCTAAAATCTAAGAAACTATAAAATTGGAAATACTTTATTTCAAATTATTTTGGAAAAAGAATGTTTAACCTGTATGCTAATTCATAACCATGATTTCCTCCAACAAAAATCTATCCAAGACACCTCAGACTTTTCTCCAAATCAAAACCTATAGGTTCCTGAAATCTGCTCTTCTGTCCTGTCCACGGTAAGTTCAAGGATGGCAGCCCTGCAGCCCGGGGAGCCGCTTTCTCCACCATGACCCAGGGCACCAAGTTCTGAGGATTCTTGCCTGTTTCTCCTTTTTCCCTGCCCTCTTGACTGAGCATCAGTGTCAGACTGTGGGCACTCACCTCTGCTGTCTTGGCTATTACTGTAACTGAGTTCTAGATTCTTCTTCTTCCAGAGATGGCCTTGGTCCTTCCTGACTGTCAGAGAAATAACAGAACAAGTGACTCTGCTCTCATCATACCCCTCACTTTAGTTTACTTTTTTTTTTTTTGGTACCAGGGATTGAACAGAGGACTTCACTCTTGCCAAGCAGGTGCTTATGCCACTGAGCTATATCCCAGGCTCTTCCTCACTTCTAAAGCCCTTCAGTGAGTCTCAGGACCCAGTGCCAAGCTCCTGACCCAGCACACACAACTATAGCATTGCAGCTGCCCATCTCTGGTGCTCTTTCTCCTCTCAATTCCCTCAGGTGCCACGGAAGTTGCAGTGCTGCTAGACACTGGGGTCTATTTCTGACTACAGTACCTCCAATCTCTTTCTGTTGCGGAGCTATTTAACTTTTAAAGGCCAGCTTATATGTCATAATAAGCTGTCTATACCTATTTTTAAATGTAATCACAGTTCTTTGTAATTATAGTAGTGTCATTTATATGTTTGTCCTATCACATCATGAATATCTTGTTCGGTGGTATGTTCAGTGAACACTCAGAAAAAAAGGGTTTGAAAGTTTATACCAGCTGCAGCAGGGTTTTCTACAGTATGAACTCCAAAGTTCGCAGTGACCTTAATGAACAAGGCTAACAGCAGGCATGGTGGTGCACACCTGTAAGTCCTGCTCTCTGTGAGGATGAGGCAGGAGGATGTCAACCTGGGCAATTTAGCAGCTGTGATTGTTAATACAGAGCTGATAAATGGATGAAATGATGGTTAGGAGGTTAGTGAAGTAGAGTTCTGAGTGTAGGTGACTGGCATGCAGGCCACTGTGGGTGGCACCAACCAATAGACTGGCAGCCCAGACAGAATAAAAGGAAAAGAAGAAGGACATATTTCTATTTTTGGAGAGCACCAGTGTGCACTGCCCTCTGAACACCAGTCTCCAGTGTCTGCTGCCTTTTAACCCAGTCTGCACTGGTAAGTCTCCAGCAAGCACCCAGCCTTTTGACCTTGGCTGGGGCTGTGTCCTTGACCTTGTTCTTCAGAAGCTTCCACCTTCTCAGGTCCTCCAGCTCTCCACTGTGCACATGGCCACTGTGAATGCTTCTCCTCTAATCCTGTAAGCCCGCCTGACAAATTCGCTTGCATAGTTATGTATGTATTGTCTAGTGATTCTGTTTCACCAGCAAATCTTAACTAATGCAGCAACTTAGTCTTTGAACCTGGGTTCAAACCCTAGTACTGTCAACAAATACATAAATAAATAAAATATGATGACTTATAGGAATTATCCAGAAGAGGTCAGTAAACAGTCACAAAAATAGTTTTCAGGGCTATTTAAGTGTGAAATTAAATTTATTTTGTAAGTTATAGACTTCAAAAATTCAAAATCTATGTCACTTATTAAAGTTACACTTTTCAAAATAAACATAAGCAAAATGAAGTGATCATCTGATCCTACATGCATGCAACTGAACATCCTAAAAACATTCGCTGTAGTAACTTCAGTCATTCTCACCCAGATTCCCTGTTTTTAAATGGAAATCATCCAAGTGCACACATTTTATTTTTATTTTTTTAGTTTTTATGCTTGTTTTTTATCTGTCTTTTTAAATTTTAATGTATTTTATTTTATTGAAATACAAATACCAATGACACAGTTTCAAGACAAATTAACAGGATGGATTCAATAAATTAATACATTGCAAACTGTTTTCATAATGTTTTGGTATCGTACAAGGTGCATACATGATATTATACTTACAGACACTATTATAGCAGATGTGTCTAATTAGTGAATTAAGAGAGTGTAGCTGTTTACTTATCCTATTTATTATACCTGAATTATATCCCAGATTCGATAATTAATACTTTCTACTTTGTTATTTCCCTAGTGGTTGTCCATAGTAGAAGCCGACATTTGTCCAACCACTATTAATGCAAATCTTGCTTCTCATAGAATTATGCAGAAGCATGGTATATTTATCGTAACTGTACTGTTTATACACACACATCATGGTTCTTCCTTTGTATCCTCCTTTTTTTGTCTAGACATGTAGAAGATGGGCACTCTATTGTCATTAAACCAATTTAGGTGCCTGAACTCGGTGACACAATCCAACACAGTCCAGCATTCCACAATAACAGTGAGTTATCTGAAGAAGTTGTTGACTATAGCCATTTACTGCCTAACTTATTAGTATGGCCCCACTTTATATACCTCATTTTTATGCTTTGCTGCTGGAGGGGTAAGACTGAGATAGAGCAAGACCTATACACCAAAAGATGTAGCTTTTGTTACTGATGGGGACAGTGAAGTCCCCTCAGGGTTTATCTTGTAATCTTGTACCTTACTCTAGATCTTTTGTCTGTGTCATCTATGTGGATGAGTAACGGCCAATGCTTGACCAGTTTGCTCTCTATGAGAGCATGAGAGAAAGTTTTATCTCCATGTGACTCTCCTCAGGCACACTATACATCATCAAACTCTTTCCTCTGTGGCTACATAATCTCCTTGATCAGAAAATTTGGGGCAAAACTGAATTTCATGATGTTACAGTACAGGTTCTCCTATGCCCTGAGGTTTAGTTGACCTTGAAAGGCTAGGGCCAAAATGTTGGCTGGCTTTGTGGCTCTTCTATTTCTCCAATTTTGATCTGTGTATTTAGGTTGTTAACCATCCAGAACAAAAGCTGCTTAGTACCCTGCAGCATATGCCATTCACTTTGCCCTAACTATCTGACTCAATTGTCTTTAGTTGTTGTTGTGCATTTCTATATGTATTTCTTCTTTTGTCTTCTTATACTAGGGAGACTATATGATATTTGCACATGTGTGTCTGGTCTATTTGACTTATGAGTATATGTTCAAGTGGCATCCACTTCAATATAAATGCTTCAAGTTTATCATTCTTTATAGCTGGATAATACTCCATTATATAGAAATACCACATCTTTTTCAACCATTCCTCATGTGATGGACATCTTGGTTGTTTCCAAGATTTTGGTATCACAAATTGTGCTGCTATAAACATAGGTACACATATATACTATGATATAATGTTTTCAGTTCCTCTGGGAAAATTCCCAGTAGGGGGATAGCCGGCTTGAATGGGATTTCTAGTCCTACTCTTCTGAGCGAGTCTCCACAATGATTGTACCAGTCTACATTTCCACCAGCAGTGGAGAAGTGTTCCCTTTTCCTCACAACCTCTCCAACATTTGTTGTTGGTTGATTTCCTTATGACAGCGATTCTTTCTGGAGTGAGATGGTATCTCAGTGTTGTTTTTATTTGCATTTCATGGATGGCTAGCAATGTGGAGTGTTTTTCCATATATTTATTCCCTTCTTTAATTTCGTCCACTGAGTAGTGTGTATTCATCTCAGATGCCCATTTCTGGATTATGTCTTTAAATTTGAGGGCCCTAATATATCTTAGTTCTTTATATACTCTAGAGAGCAGACCTTTGGCTGATTGCTTATCAGTTAAGATTTTTTCAAAATTTGTGGGTTGTCTTTTCACTCTGTTGACAATTTCTTTTGACGTGCAGAAACTCCTCAAGAGCAGTTGATCCCAATTGTTGATTGTTTCAAATGTCTCCTGTGCAAATAAATGTTTGTTCATGAACTCTTTACCTACCTCTATGTCTTCAAGAGTTCCTCCTACTTTCTCTTCCAGGAGATTGAGTGTTTCTGTTTTAATGTTTAGATCTTTAATCCATTTTGACTTTAACTTAGTGCATGGTGATTGAGCTAGGTCAAGTTTTAGTTTTCAGCATGTAGAAAGCCAGGTTTTCCAGCACCATTTGTCAAACAGGCTATCTTTCTTCCAATGAGTATGTTTGGCCTCTTTGTCGAAGATCAGATGGCTGAGTGTGTTCGTAGATGCTTCTGCACCTTCGAATCTATTCCATTGATCCTCAGGTCTATTTCATTGCCAATACCATGTTGATTTTATCACAGTGGCTTTGTAGTATAATTTCAAGTCATGAATTGTGATTCCACCTGCCTTGTCTTTATTGGTCAAGATTGCCTTTGGTATTCTAGGTCATTTTTGGTTCCAAATAAATTTTAGGAATGATTTCTCTAGGTGTGGGAGGTATGTTAGTGGCAATTTGATAGGGATTGCATTAAATCTGTATAGAAATTTTGGAAGTACGGCCATCTTTATGATGCTGGTTCTTCCTATCCAGGAGCATGGAATATCTTTCTGAAATCCTCTATAATCTCTTTTCTTAGGATGTTGTACTTTTCTGTGAAAAGATCTTTGACTTCCTTGGTTAAGAGAATCTCAAGGTATTTCATTTTCCGTGGTGCTATTGTAAAAGGTATTGTTTCTATTATTTCCCTTTCAGTGTGCTGGTTATCTGTGTAGAGGAATGCTATTGACTTTTGAGTATTGATTTTGTATCCTGCTATGCTACTGAATTTCTATATCAGTTCTAGTAGTTTCTCAGTGGAATTTTTGGGGTCTTTCAAGTAAAATATCATGTCATCTGCAGATAGTGATAAATTAACTTCTTCTTTACCTATTCTTATTCCCCTTATTTCTCCCTCTTTTCTAATGGCTGTTGCTAAGGATTCCAAGACTATATTGAATAGGAGGAGTGATAGAGGACTTCCTTGTTTTGTACCTGATTTAAGAGGAAAAGATTTCAGTTTTTCCCCATTTAGGATTATATGAGCTTTTGGGTTGTCATAGATGACTTTTAACAAGTTAAGGCAGAGTCCATATATTCCAATTTTCTGTAGGGTTTTGAGCATGAATGAGTGTTGGACTTTGTCAAAAGCTTTTTATGCATCAATTGAAATGATCATGTGGTTTTTAGATTTCAGTGTATTAATATAGTGTATTACACTTATAGATTTTCAAATATTGAACCATCCTTGCATCCCTGGGATGAATCCTACCTGGTCATGGTGCATGATGTTCTTGTTGATTTGCTGTATTCTATTTGTTAGGATCTTATTGAGTATTTTTGTGTCTACGTTCATGAGGGAGATTGACCTATAGTTCTCCTTTTTGGTTGTTTCTTTCCCTGGTTTTGGAATTAGTATAATACTTGCCTCCAGCAATGATTTTTGGAGAACTGCTTCCTTTTCAATTTCATTGCAGAGTTTGAGGATTGTAGGGATTATATCTTCTATAAATGTCTTGTAGAATTCAGCTGTGAATCCATCAGGACCTGGACTTTTCTTTGCTGGTAGGCTTTTTTGTTATGCTTCATATGTCATTGGCTATAATTGGCTTATTGAGAGTTTTTATATCTTCTTGGTTCAGTTTGGTAATTTGTACCTTTCAAGGAATCTGTCCATTTCTTTTGTGTCTTCTATTCTGTGAGCATAAATATTCTCGAAGTAACTATTGATAATATTCTGAATTTGCACTGGGTCCATGGTGATTTCACCCTTTTGATCCCTTATTGCATGTATTTGAATTTTTTCTTGCCTCTTTTTTATGAGGTTGGTTAGAGGCTTATCAACTTTATTTAGTCTTTCAAATAACTAACTTTTTGATTTGTGGATTCTTTGAACTGTTTTCTTCATATCAATTGAATTAATTTCTGCTCTAATCTTTATGGGTTCTTCCCGTCTTTGTGCTCTGGGTTTTGTTTGCCGTTCTTTTTCTAGTTGTTGTAGGCACAACTTTAGGGTGTTTATTTGTTCCCATTCTGTTTTCCTAATGTGTGAGTTCATCCCTATGGATTTCCCTCTAAGAACTGCTTTCATCACAACCGTATATTCTGGAAAGTTGTGCTTGAATTTTTATTGAATTGTGGAATTTCTTGTTTAATTTTTCCTGTGACCCATTGATTACTGAGTAGGGTATTGCTTAATTTCCATGAATTTAGCAGGTTTTTCTGGTTTCTTTTGTCATTTAGTTTGCCTTTCATTGCAGTGTGGTCTGATAACATGCATGGGATAATTTCTGTTTTCTTGCATATACTTACACATGACCATATGTGGTCCTTTTTTGGAAAATGATCCGTGTGCAGCTGAAAAAAATGTGTATTCAGCTGTGGTTGGGTGGAACACTCTTTAACTGTTCACCAGGTCCATTTCTTCCAAGCTCTGGTTCAGTTCTGCTACTTCCTTGCTAATTTTTTGTCTGGTTGATGTATCATTCTGAGATAAGGGGGTTTTAAGGTCTCCTGTTAAGATTGTGGTCTTAGATATTAGCTTTTTCATGTCCATTAAAATTTGTCTTACATAGTTGGGTGCTTCTGTGTTTGGTGCACAGATATTTAAGACTTATCTCTTCCTCTTGAATGTTTCCCCTGACCCACATATAGTGGCCCTCTTTGTGTCATTTGATCCTTCTTGGTTTGAAGTTGCTTCTGTCTGAGAACAGAATTGCTACTTCTGCTTTTTTTTCTCAGGTGCTGGGGCATGTAGTATTGTTTTCCATCCTTTGACTTTGAGCCTCTGAATGTCTTTTTGAGTTAAGTGTGTTTCTTGTATACAGAATATTGTTGGATTTTGTTTCCTAATCCACTGTGCCAGTCTATTTCTCTTAATTGGTGAACTGAGTCTGTTTACATTGATGGTTATAATTGAAATGTGTTGACTTATGTTTGTCATGATATTTACCTCATGTTGTTTACTGCTTTGTGTGCTGTGTTTAATTGTCTGTCTTGTTTAGTTGGTTCCTTCTGTTCTCATTCATGGACTTCTGGTCATTGTGGTCTCTCTCTAGAACTTGTTTCAGCAGCCTGTGTAGGGATGGCTTTGTCATCATGAAATTCTTTAGTTGTGCTTTGTCGTGGAAGTATTTCACTTCTCCATCCAACTTGGAAGAGAGTTTTGAAGGGTATAATAGTCTGGGCTGGAATTTGTTTGCATGTAGGACTTGAAGAACTCTGCTGCATGCTCTTCTTGCCTTCATGGTTTGTGTAGAGAAGTCAGCTGTAATTCTGACAGGCTCTCTTTTGAATGTGATCTGCTTCTTGTCTCTAGCTGCTTCCAGTATATTATTTTTGTGTTGGATTTCTGGGATCTTGACTATGATACATCTTGGTGTGTTTTTACTTGGGTTGAAGTTATTTGGTGTTCTGTATGCTTCAGTGACCTGAAAGTTGGTTTGTTTCCTCGTATTTGGGAATTTTCTGTGATTACTTCTCCAGAAATTCTTTTTATGTCATTTGTATTGACTCCTTCATTCTCATTGATACCAATTAATCTCACATTGTTCATCCTGGCATCATCTTGCAGTCTGTGGATTATTTTTTCTGCATCCTCACTGTTTTTAAGAGATTCTTTCTTACCTTTTCACTAGCTGCACCAGTGTCTTCAAGATCTGAAACTCTGTCTTCGCTTTCACTCAAATGGTTTCTGTAGACTTGTGATTGATATTTTTAGTTCGTGTATATCTCATTGACTGTTTCATGTGTTCTATTTCTTTTCTGTATTGCTCATTCAAGGAATCCATCTTATTTCTGACCTCCTCTATTTTTTTTATCCATGTCTTCTTTAGAGGTAGTTATTAATTCTTTTTCTGCAGATTTTCTTCCAGGTTGTGTTTCTTCTATATATTTCCAGACTTGTTTCTGTATTTCAGATGCTATGATTTCAAACAATTCTTTTTTTTCAAAGAATTCTTTTTTGATTTCAGAAATTATTTCTACTTTGAGTTCCTCGTGACCTTTCTGCTGTTGTTTCTTTGCTTCAGATGCTGTTAATTCATACGTTTCAGCTGGAATAGTGCTCTCTGCACTTGTTCTGGGTGAGCATTGCTTTTACCTCTCATATTTATGCGTTTTATTCTTTTGTTCAGATACTATGTATTCAGATATTTCTTTCTTTATCTCAGGGATTAATACTCCTCTGACTTCCTCTATACCTTTCTGGTTTTGTTTCTTTGTTTCCGTATCTGTTAATTCATTCATTTCAGCTCAACTAGGGTCCTCTGCATTTTCTGGTGGACTCAGGGCCTGATATTGCATTTTGCTCCTTGTCTTTGTCATTTTGTATAGCACTGACCTCTGGGGCTCTCACTCACAGGCCGAGCTGCGCTGGGACTTGGGCCATGAGGTGGGACCTGGGACCTCTGGGAAGTGTCTCTCTGGTGCAGCGGGCCTGGGGATCTCACTCACAGCAGCCTGGGACTTAGCAGCCTGGGACTGTTGGAGTGCACACATTTTAACAAAGACATTTTCTGATTCTTTTTGGAGCTGATATTCTGGTAAAAAACTGGACTACTTAATAGATTACTGAATGTACACATGTTCTGCTTTACAGAATATTTTTAGGAGGTGTAGGATTCAATATTTAGTAGTAGAAAGGGCTAACTCAGTGTTTTCATGGAAGAGAGAGAGAATGCTCCATGATAAATAAAGAATGACGGTGAAGCTGAGGAAACAGCTATGAGCAACAGTAAAAGAAAAAGAAAACTTACATTGCAGAAGAGACAAAATAAAATACTACGGATATTTCATAGTACCATGTTCTATCCACTGATAACCACTAAACTGGGTCATAAATACGTAGAAGCCCCATGAGGTTATGACTTCGAGTCATTTGTAGGAAACAGATGCCGACCTCTGTTGGGTACAAAATTCTTGGGTAGTGATTCCCATTTGTGGCAAGGAAGAGAAATGTAGCCTTTACATAGAAGAACCATAGGAAATGCATTGAAATTCATGATCACCGTAGGCCTTGCACTTGTGAAGGACAAAATTGATCAGAAGGGTTCATAATAAAAATCCTTGCTGCCTCCTCCTTCTGCCTACTTGCCACCCAACCTGCCTGAGGCCATCACTATGCTTAGATTTTTCTTTTTGTATTCCCCTCTAAACTCTATAGGACTCTTATTTCTATATCTTATCATGATTTTAAATATATTTATCAGCTTCATTCATGTTCATTATCACCCAGAGGCCTCATCTCCATCCAGAGAGCATCATCACTCCCTTTAGCTGTTTCCATGGTCACCTCTGTGATGCAGTCATCCTAAGCTTCCATTTCACTTTCAGGAGTTCAGGCCTTGTCTCCCACTTTCTATCAGGACTGAGGACATTAGAACCTCAAACCTTTCCATTTCCACCTATAGACTGCCACTTCTGTCTCCTACCTTCTTCGTGTTTCCTGCGCTCTTACATGATCAACTCTGGGCACAGTACTCTCTGTTTTCACATGATAGAGCCATCTTCTGTGATTTGAATAGATAGATCAAAAAAAAAAAACAAACAAACAAACAAACAAACAATGATCTGCTTCCTTTGAGTGGAAACAAGGCAAAAGCTGGAGGAATAAGTCCATTAGTTTAGATGGGATTTGCTTTTTGAAATGTCTTCCAGTTATTTTAATTACTTTTTGTTGATAGTATGCTTTTTCCGTTCTGTTTTTGTTGTTGGAGCTTCTTTACACTTTCCCTCATAAGAAGAAAGTGTGCCAAATACACTCCCTTGGTATATTAATTAAATCTACTTGGAATTAATTGTATTTTTCTTCATGAAATGTACTTACCTGCATTTTTATTTTACACAGTTTTTGTCATGTTTGGATCATGGCTTTCTTAAATGGTCGATATTCACTTCCTTGATTGCTGCATCATCTTCCTTTTTATTTCTTGAATTTTTCTCTCATATTTTCCAGCTTCTGTCCAGTTTTCCATAGTAATTTTAATTGTTTGTGACCTTTTTTTCTAGCATCTGACCCCTGGCTGGTTGGGCCTCTGAAGAGCTGCAGTCTTGGTTGGGAATCACTGCTGTCTCCTGCAGAGCTAACTGTCCCCTGAACTTTCTCTTATGATTTTCCATTTATTTCCTGAGTATGATGTAGTATAGCTTCCAATAACCATTAAGAAAGAGTATTCAGGAAGTAGACCAAGCCTTGTAATGGTTGAAAATTTACCAATTCTTCTGCAAAAACAGTTAATATCTAGTTTCATTTATCATAGAATTCTGGTTAGAAATAACTTCCTACTGAAATTTTATGTCTTTGTTCAAGTGATATTTATCATTAAAAGTGATTCTTCAGAGAAATGTAATTGTAGTCTGATTTCTATTCTACACATTGAGTAAAACATTGCTATTTAAAGATACCAGTGTATATTTTTGCTAAAATTAACATTTTCCCAATTTATTTCATTTTACATATATCTGGCATTTCATGTGTTATGATGCAGTTAAAGGGGATTATATGTGCATATAAAATATAAATACACCTGATCTTCTTATAAAATAGTACCAAGTAAGAGTAATTCACCAGTAATATTCCAGGCATGTCCTCAAATTTCTTTACTACATTCACAAATTTCACAATAAAGATTAAAAGACAGATGATGGGCCACCAGGGAGATGGCTCAGTGGAATAAGTGCTTCCCTGGCAAGCACAAGGGCCTGAGTTCAATCCCTGGTTTCGCAAAAAAA